>JAPYYD010005727.1:0-11831 GCA_028551405.1 Uromys caudimaculatus | reverse complement strand
TTCTTTTCCTCAGGCTCCTCTCTGGTTTCTATCCCTGCAGTTCTTTCAGACAGGAAAAATTATGGGTCAGAGTTTTTACTGTGGGATGGCAACCCATCCCTCAAGTGATGCCCTGACTTTTTGCTGGAGGTAGGCTCTAAATGAAAATAAACCCATATTTGTCACCTTGCACAAAGCTCAAGTCTAAGTGGATCAAGGACCTTAACATAAAAGCGAGATACAGTGAGTCTAATAGAAGAGAAAGTGGAAAAGAGCCTTGAACTCATTGGCACAGGGGGAAATTTTCTAAGCAGAACTCCAATGGCACATACTCTAAGATCAAGAATTGATAAATGGGACATCATGAAACTGGAAAGCTTCTGTAAGGCAAAGGACATAGTCAATAAGACAAATTGGCAACCTACAGATTGGGGAAAAGTCTTCATCAACCCCACATCTAATAGAGGGCTAATATCCAAAATATATGAAGAACTCAAGAAGCTAACCACTAAAAAACCAAACAACCAAATAAAAAAATAGGGTATAGAACTAAACCTAGAATTCATAACAGAGGAATCTTGAATGGCTGAGAAACACCTAAAGAAATGTTCAAAGTCCTTAGTGTTCAGAGAAATGCAAATCAAAAGGACCCTGACACCAATCAGAATGGCTAAGATTAAAACCTCAGGTGACAACACCTGTTGGTGAGGATGTGGAGAAAGTGGAACACTCCTCCATTGCTGGTGGGATTGCAAACTGCTGCAACCACTCTGGAAATCAGTCTGGAGGTTCTTCAGAAAATTGGAAATAGATCTATCTGAAGACCCAGCTATACCACTCTTGGGAATATACCCAAAAGATGCCCTACCATGCCATAGGGGCACCTGTTCCATTATGTTCATAGCACCCTTGTTTGTGATAGCCAGATGTTGGAAACAACGCAGATGTCCCAGGACAGAAGTATGGGTACAGACAATGTGGTTCATTTACACAATGGAATACTTCTCAGCTATTAGGAATGAGGACATCCTAAGTTTTGCAGTCAAATGGATGGAACTAGAAAATATCATCCTAAGTGAGGTAACTCAGACCCAAAAGGACATGCATGGCATGTACTCACTAATAAGTGGATATTAGCAAAAAAAAAAAAAAAAGTACAGAATACCCAAGATATAGTCCACAAAACTCAAAAAGGTCAACAAGCTGAAGGGCCCAAGTGAGGATGCTTCATTCCCACTTGGGAAGGAGAAGAAAGCAATCACAAGGGGGGAGGGAGGAAGGGAGATATCTGGGAGGTAAAATGGACAGAGGGGTGGGAGGAGGGAGGGAACATGATGTGGTAGTGGGCTGGGGCAGGGGGAAGGACTGAAACACTGAGGAACAGCAGAAAGAATGGAAACAGGCAACCTCTGGAGGTCAGAGGTTGGGGGAACCCTCCAGAATGTACCAGAGACCTGGAAGGTGAGAGATTTTCAGGAATCAAAAGGAGGGAAGCTTAGACTAGAATACTTAGATTCTAAAAAATATAAAATGCTGTAAATACAATTCTAAAAGACCAGTTATGGTTAAATGCAATCGGGAAGTTTTATCAGAATATGTAAATGTTATAAAATCTATTCACAGCAAAATATATACTTCTCATAAATTAGCAAATAGTGGAATTTGCTCAGATGAGTGTTTCTTTTCATATTTCTAATTAAATCGCTAAAATGAGTTTATTCTCTGGTAAAATGGTTTAATAAATATTTAATGAATGTGTAGGCAATTTTATTTGCTGTCATGGATTCACCAATTACCCCTGTGTGGGATGGGTGGCTCAGTGTGTGAGACTGCCTGCTGCACAAGCTTTGCCAGTCTGTCTGAATCTCATCCTCAGAAAGCCAAAAAGTTGTCCTTTGACCTCCACATGCGCTATCTCCATTCTCATCTCCATCCCCATCTCCCTCCCTCCTCCTTTATAATAATAAACAAATAAACATCTAAAATAAACAAACATACCCACGGATAAGGAGTGCAGCTTTCCCTCTAGAAGTCGAAGGAGCCCCAGGTTAGAACTAACTTTGCCATTCCATTTCCTCGAGGACAACTTGAAATTACAAAAAAGATTCATGCCACCCATTTCCTTTCTTGTCCCCTTATCTTCATTTTTTTTGCTCTTCCTTGTCATTAGGGCTTGCTGGAGATGGGAGTGTAGCTGATTTGGTCCCAAGCAGTGCCTGCATACCGTTTCCAAATGAGTATCATCATGGGGTGAGGAGCAAATGACAGACTGACTCATGAAGAACTGTACTTGACCACAGTATGAGTGTTATCAAAATGAATTTGATATTTTGTATACTGCTTGAATTAAAGTTTTATCTCAACTAAGGTGATAAGCATTCAGCCTATGAAAAAGTAGAGAGATACTTATGAAAAGCATTTAATCCTCTGGGTATCTAAAAGAAATACAGAAATTGACACATTATGTTCAATTGAGGCCAAGGAGTTGCAATGCAATAGAAACAAAGATTTCTTTGGATTGTAACCTTAAGATTGATAAGGGCCTTGTATATTTGATTTCATTCTTTACCCAATGTATATCAAGAGGAATGAATTAATGAGAAGTCAAAAACTTGAACTATGAACAGAATTAATACTGGGGATAGAAGGGAAAAGATAAAGGAATATTTAGGCAAAGTAATTAAAATTGATGTACCAAGAAACACATCTTTCTCCTAACAATGCATATAGTCCAAACTTTAAGGAACCAAGTTCATTATCTAACAATAAATTATAAAGTCTTTTCAATGTAGAAAATGAAGTCACCTCAATAGCCAGGATGTTTTCCCTCATAATAACCAAGGACATTTATGTTATCTACATACAGATGTAACATAATTGTGGTGAAGAATAAGTTTATAGAGAGAGAAAATTTTAAGAAGCATTATTTTGATTTTCATGTTAACTTTTTAATACAGTAAAGATTTCTAACCAACATCCTGGAATTCAAAAAAGTATAATGATCAGAGCAACAACCTTAAATAAGTCCCTAAGTACTACACTGGCATAAACAAGAAAAGGTATTAGATAGCAAACAAATTTGATGCCAAAATTTGTACCTAGAGTTACAAAAGAAGACACCAAAGATTGTTACATACACATTATTTCTATATATAACTTCTCATCTAACTTCATTTCAAAATAAGCTGATGACTACTTTAATGGACACTTCTTCTAACAACCACTTCTTCTGCCCCAGTATTTCCTAGTTTCATTGTAAACACACTGGGCCCTGGTGTTTCTGACCAGTAAGAATGTCATACACCTAACTTGGGTTTCTCAGAGAAACATACACACAAATGGGAGCTGCCTAATTTCTTCAATAGAGTGGTAAACAGCAAGCCTCTGACATTGTGATCAACTGAAGCTTTATTGTGTTTGTTTGCTGTCCAAAAGAAAACAGAAAAGGGAAAAGAAAAAGAAAACAGTGTTTTTGAAAGAATAAGAAATGAACTTTCCAAAGAACAAAGGAACCAGGGACTCCAGATATATTTTAAGCCTAAGGAAAGTTAGAAGCCAGAACAGAATATGAGTAGCAAGACACATACCGTCGACCTTTAAAGGTTTGATTTCTGTTTTAAGTTCTACAATCGCCCCCGGCTTTCCCCCACATAAAATAAAAAAATCTGACTTGTGTTCAAATGTGGCCTTCGCCCTTCACCCTAACACCAAACACCAAGAGGAAAAAATTAGGGGTGGGAAGGCGACAGGTCTATGAGTTTATGAATATCCATCATGCTGTACTAGCTGAATCAAAGGTGAGACTCTGAGATTTGAGTCTGGTAGAAAGTCACAGAATAGTGTGATGATTCCCACAAATGGGACTCAGAGCCACACAATGATTTACTAAAGGACTGACAATTCCAGCTCCTTCCTGGAAACTAGATGCTGCATTTGACCCTGGATGTGAATACCCATAAACCAAAATCAATTTGATTGCCAATATTTGTTTCTTACTGAGGTCAGGTCCTGAGGTCACGGACATTCCAGCTGTATCATTACCACCATTATTAGAAAAGGCAAAATTGGAAAATACAAGCACATTTTAAAATTAGCTCATAAGACACATCTACTTAGGTCTAAAATCCTTAAAGAAAAATACTCTTATTGTTAGCTGAAAATTGACCTAATTTTATACTTTACTTTTTTGCTAGACCACGTTTCACAATCAGCTCCTACACACATTTTAGAGTGTTGCCTTTTCCTGGCTGGTTTAATATTATGCTTTGGCTACCATTCACCATTATAAGAAAGTAATATAGTAGTGTAGAAATGATTGTGAACTTTTTCAAACTCTTGTGGTACAAGATGAGAAATTGGCTCAAATTGTGAAAGTCATCATGCTCAAGGGTTTTATACATTCATTTGAATTATTATGAATCAATGAGATTAGTAGAGAAAATAGTCCAAACTGGAATGTGCAATGTACAAATTGAGGACAGTATTCCCTGTGAGGTTGGTTTTTAATTTCTGCTATTTCATTTTCTTACATCTATCTGCAGTCTATAACAGGAAGTGGAAACTTTCAAAAACCTCACATATTGTAAACTGCTCTCCATTTGGAGTGGCGAGATGGAACTTCTCACAACTCTGTCCACTCTCCCTGAGGCAGGAAAGAAAGCACCTCTTAAATAGCTTTACCCCCGTGATATGAAACTACCTCTGTAATAGCAACTTAGTAGTCATCTTGGATATTAGACTGACTACTGAGAGAACCGTAGTGCTCCTGTTCAAATAATCTTTATTTTTCTTAGTTACGATACTAGAATGTAATTATGGTGCCATCAGTTCTGTTAGTGGGGAAGGTAACGGTGCTTCTTCCAAGTGAAAAGAGGGTTGATCTCAAGGTAATCAGGAAATAAAAATTATTACTGGAGGAACAAATCTACTGTATTAGTCAGAGGAAAGAAAATATGTACTTGTAAAGTTTTATTTTAATGTGAGCAATAGTTGTCAATCTTTCTAAAATCAAGTTTGTCAATGAAATTATTTTCATGACTCTGTATGTATATAAAGAATTGTATATGATTTATACCACCTATAACTCTAGCTATCTATTGAAGCTCTGGAATGCATCATCAGATACAATTGTGAGACAAATTGCTAATAAACATATATTTGAACTCACTAGGAAAATTTAAATGACAAAATTAATCTGAGACATAATAGCATATTTCTCAGGTTCAAGAAGATGGAAAGTAAAGGAAGAAGACGAAGAATAATTCTGAGTAATAATAGGGCTGTAGATATCCACACACAGCCATTGACATTGAGGAGCTATCTACTATTCTATGAGGAGGCACATCCATGCAGAGCCATTTAAGGAGAATATCAGTCCTTCTAGAAACATATAGCAAGGTACAACTTAGAATTTTTTTTTTATTTTTGATACTTTATTTGCATTTCCAATGTTTCCCCTTTTCTGGGTCTCCTCTTTGGAAACCCCCTATCCCCTCCCCATCCCCGCCTCTATGAGGGAATTCCACCTCCCACCCACCTGCCCACTCATCCCCATATTCCCACCTTGACATTCCCCTTTACTGGGGCCTCTAACACCCTCAGGCCCAAGGGCCTCTCCTCTCTCCCTGACGGCCATCGAGGTCATCCTTTACCACATATGTGGTCTGAACCATGGGTCCATAGATGTGTATTCTTTGGTTGGTGGTCCAAACTCCAGGACGACCGGTGGGGGGGGGGGGTCAGGCCCATAGATGCTCTTGTTCCCTCCATGGGGCTGCAAATTCCCTCAGTTCCTTCAGACCTTTCTCCAACTCCTCAATCTGTGACCTCACTCTCAGTCCAGAGGTTACTGTTAAGTGAAACTTGGGCATTCTGAACTTTTGGGCTAATATCCGCTTATCAGTGAGTATATACCATGTTCGTTCTTTTGTGACTGAGTTACCTCGCTCAATTTTACAATGTGTATATTCCTTGTCTCTGTAGTGCCATATCCAATGTTAACTATAAATAAATTATTCAGGATAAATTTGAAGACTTGGTGTTAAAACTTATAATCTGATTTCTTCGTACTACTGCAAAAATCTAGAAACAAAGTTTGTATCTAAAACTAAGAATTAATTATGCAACAAGAGGCCTAGAGTCTTAGTTAGGGTTTCTAGTGCTGGGAAGAGACACTATGACCACAGCAACTCTTATAAAGGAAAACATCTAATTGAGCTTGGCTTATGGTTCAGAGATTTAGTTCATTATCATCATGGCGGGAAGCATGGAGGTTCACAGACATGGTGTTAGAGAGGAAGCTGAGAGGTCTACATCCGAATCTGCAGGTAACAGGAAGAGGGAGTGAACCTGGGCCTGGCTTGAGCATTTGAAACCTCAAACCCAACCCTCAGTGACACTTCCTCTAACAAGGCCACACCTCCAAAAGTAGTATTGCTTATCATCCTCTAGGGGGCATTTTCATTCAAACCACTACAGCCACCAGCCAACCAACCTATGTTCTAGTCACATAAAGGTAGAAGAAGAGAACTGACTACAAAACTGTCTTCTGACCTCCCCATGGGAATTGCAGCATAGAAAATCTACACAAAAATCACACATACAGACAGACACATATACATACACAGACTCACAATACAACAACAATAATAAATAAACAATATCTTTAGGAAGTTAAGTTAAGGAACTGGAGAGATGGTTCAGTAGTTAAAATAATACATTGCTCTTGCAGGAGATTCTGGCTCATTTCCCAGGACCCATATTTAGCAACTCATAATCACCTGTAACTACAGCTCCAGAGAGTCCAATACTATATTCTGGTCTTTATGGCCACTAAACATATATACACTAATATATATACATATACATCCATACACATACACACACACATCAATAGAAATAAATCTTTAAAAAATAATTACTTAAGTAATTTTCTTTAAACCCACTCAACAGAACATTGTACATTTATGTAAATTTGTAGATGCATGCAAGTTTAATGGTTTAATGTGAAAATAAATTTAATAACAGAAAAATGAAACATATTAGGTAAAAATAAATTTATTTGATGAAAAAATAAGTACTATTTTTGTGGTTTTTTTAGAAGAGTATATTCAACAAAAATGTTAACAGGTATTGTTTCTACTACTACTACATATATATTTTAATTTTTGGCACTTAATACACTTTGAATTTCTTTTTAAATTACATTAAACAGTTTGAAAAGGAAAATATGTACAAAGCTAAAGGAAAGAAAAGAGAAGCATATTGTGTTCAGCACAAAACTGAGTTTACCAAATGTTTGGTTACAACTATATGAACATAACTCTAAGCATAAGTAAAAATAATCTTATGAAAATGCAAATTGAATGCATTCTCTATTAATTTACTTCCTTATTCTTCAATGTAAACTTTAGGAGTTTTTGTACTCTCTATTGTAATATTCTCCTCAAGTCCTACCTCTCATGAACTTTATTTCAATTGCTTAGAAACAAGAGTTCAATTCTCCTCATGCATATATTAACATTAATGTGAATCCACAACATAAATGACTTTGGTATCTTATTCTCTCCCCTAAGTCAAAGAAGTCATATAAATTCATAAATAGGTGATGGCGTGCTGATATATATATATATATATATATATATATATATATATATATATATATATATATATATCATGCTGATATATATATATGTATCTATATACATATACATACATATACATGATGTGTTTATATTTATCATTCTATTTCCCAGTGGTATTTTCTATATCTTAAACCAAAGTGGACAATTTGCCTGAATTGTCAGAATATTGTCACACTTCTATTTTTTATCTTGCTGGTAAATGTCTAACATACAGGGCTTGCCCTAGGTTGTTTTAAAATGAAGGAAATACTCATGAGGGAAATACAGACATATTGCCTAATTTGAATGCATCTTTTATTACATATTCATTCATCATCCACCTATGACAACCCAGCTGACTTTATAAGATTCATTTCTCTCCTACTGGGATCCCTTATTCTTCCTATATGTGGCTATGTGTAATAGTCTTTTTCAGTCAGTGTATGTGTATGTGTGTGTGTGTGTGTGTGTGTGTGTGTGTGTGTGTCCCTGACCCCAGTTAATTTACCTCAGTATTGACTTGCTTTCATCTTTATGATATCTATAGTTCTATCATGATAAGTGGATATCAAATAAAAGTATACTAAAGACACTGGAAGGAACTGGCAGACCAGATGATTTGTGAAAAAGAATTGTAGTTGAACATTTTTAAAGTATTCTGATTCTGTATCTAATTCGTTTTGACAAATTTCTGTCATTGATTATTAGTTATTTTTATCATCACTGTGACCTAAAAACAGGCAGTGTAAGAAAGAAAAGACTTATTTGGCTCCTTTTGTAAGAGAATATAGTCCATCATGTGAATGAAGGCATAATGGCCTGTGGTTTATGGTAGCAAGAACATAGAGCAGATGCATGTTACATGCTGCCAAGTAGGAAGCAGGAAAAGCAACCATAATTGCTAAAAGTAGGGCTGCAATTTAAAATTAGGCCTCATCCTTATGACCTACTTTTTTCATGTATATTCCTTCTACTAAAGTTCTACAATCCTCCGAAGCCAGGTGAGGACAAACCCTTTAAACACATAAACCATGGGGAACAATTCACATTCAAGCCATAGCATTCTATGTCTGATCCCCATGGGATCATGGCTGTGTCATGATGCAAAATACTTTCTAATCCAACTTCAAATGTTGGAAAGACTTAATTGTTTCAACATTGTTCCAAACTCCAAAATTTCTTTTCAAACTGAAGATAATTTCTTAGCTGTGACCTCTTGCAAAGTGAAAAGAAAAAAAAAGTTATAAACTTTGGATATATTATGGCACAGATTAAAAATCTAGCAGTATATTTCCCAAACACTACGACCCCATGTCTAAAATCTTAGACTCCTGTGGTATCATCTGGGCTCCAATGAACTTTGGAAAGCTCTGCCTGCTTGTAGTTGCCTGTTGCTGACACTCTTAATAACTGAAAAATATTTTAGCAGATGTCCTATGTTCCTGGCATCTCCAAAATCCTAGGGACTACATTGAAACTTAGCCTTCATTTTTATGAAGTCACATGCAAACCAGTTAGGGTACCCATGGATAAAAGTTGAGCCTGGTACATTATCTGGTCCTGGAAGCTTCCTAGAAACTTGATGTAGGCTTTCATGATGCCATAACTATCTAATTCAACTTGCTGCTTAGGTCAGCAATACATGAATGACAATGACAACTTCTGCAATCATCTGGAGATATAATTTTGACACCCTTGAGATATTCTTATAGCTGCAGCAGCCAGCTGCTTATGTGTCTAAATTAAGGAAATTATTTCCCCAGGTGGTCATATTCTAGAAGCACATTGGAAACTTATCTTTTTGGACATTCTTCTTCAAATAAATACTTTTCAAATGAGTTTTGAGTTTCACATTGCAGAGCCTTGAGGCACATTTCTTATCATCACAGTTCAGGGTGTCAGTGAGAGGAGAGGGAGAGAGAGAAGAAGATAGGAGGGAGAGAGAGAGAAGAGGAAGAGAAGAGGAGAGAGAGAGAGAGAGAGAGAGAGAGAGAGAGAGAGAGAGAGAGAGTGTTGGGGTTATGTACACACAAACTCAGTACCCCTGGTGGCCCAAAAATGGCACCATGTCTCCTTGAGCAGGAGATACCTGCAGTTGTGATCTGTCTGGCATGACTATAAAGAACCAAGTTCTGGTCCTGTCGAAGGAAAGTATGTGCTCTTAACCACGGAGTCATCTCAGCCCCCAACCCAATTCTTAAGAGAATCCATGTTCCCCTCTAAATTTACATAAGCACATCCCTAGTTGTTCCCACTTCATTTGCCATTCTGGTTTTGTACATTATCATCAATATCTCTTATTAGATTCTGGTTATAACATTTTAGAGTTTTGCTAGCCCACTGCCCCAGACTTTTCAACATTCATCCTGCAAACCAGTCTCAGGGCATATGAACTGCAGGGATGGAAATGGAGAAGATCCTGAAGAAAAGAAGGTCCAACGACAGGCCCAAAGTGGGATACAGCTCAGAGGGAGGCCCCAAGGTCTGACACTATTATTGAGGCTATGGAGCACTCACAAAAAGGGACCTACCATGACTGTCCTCCGAAAGACTCAACAAACAGCTGAAAGAGTCAGATGCAGATATTTGCACCCAACCAATGGACAAAAGCTGCTGACCCCTGTGGTTGAGTTAGGGAAAGGCTGGAAGAAGCTGAGGAGGAGGGTGACCCTGCAGGACCAACAGTCTTAATTAACCTGGACACCAGAGATCTCTCAAACACTGGACCACCAACCAGGCAGCATACACCAGCTGATATGAGGCCCCAAACACATATAAAGCAGAGGACTGCCGGGTCTGGGTTTAGTCAGAGAAGATGCACCTAACCCTCCAGAAACTGGAGGACCCAAGGAGTTTAGAGGTCTGGATGGGTGGGGAGTAGGGAGTTGGGTGGGGACATACTCGTGGAAACAAGGGAGTGGGGAGGAGGTATGGAATGGGGAGCAATCAGAGGGGGGAGGGGGAGGGGATAAAATCTAGAGTGTAAAAATAAATAAAATTATATATATACACATATATATATATGTGTATATATATATATACACATATATATGTATATATATATATATGTATATATATATATATATATATATAGAGAGAGAGAGAGAGAGAGAGAGAGAGAAAGAGAGAGAGAGAAGAATCAAAAGGGAGGGGTTTATCACAGCAAAAAGTTGACATCTCAGAATCCATTGCCTTTATTATTATTTTTTTCTCACTGTGGTCATGTATCTGAGAAGAAATAATTTTTAAAAGGAAATAATTATTTTGGTTCCCAAGGAAAGTCAGTCTATTCTCTTAGAGTGTGAAAGTGTGGTAGTCAGTGATATCAAGTGCATGTAGCAGCAGCAACCAGGAAGGATGGAAACTGGGGCACAAGTAGGCCTGGGTAATATTCCGTAAGGTCCAACCCACATTGGCCCACTTCATTCAGTGAAGTTCCATCTCTTAAAGGTTCTACAGTCTCTCCATCCCAGCTGCAGGACCGCTGTTCAAACACCTGAGCCTGTGGGATGCGTTTAAAATTTAACTCATAACGGCTGCCATTTATAAAACTGAAGGAGCAGTGGAAACAGCAAGAATAAATTTTCATTGTTAACATGAACATTTTTATTTGACCCATTTACTCATTTCTGCTATTTCTTGTTGCCTATTCTCCCAACTTTGTGTTCTCATTTTTTGTCGTTGGTTTTAAAATAAACCTATTAAGTCCAATGAGTATTGATTAAATACTCTTCGGGATGTGACCATCCCCTGGAGTGTAGTTGATTTACCAGGAACCAGCTATGTCCTTAAAGAAAACTAACTCTCCCTCTTTCAGTAGCTATTAATTGCCAGTTGTTACTCAGCCAGGGATGAGACAACATGACCACTAATATGATTTTTATCTGTCTTGAGCTTGTGCAGGTCTTGGGCATGCTGTCACAATTGCTGTGAGTTCGTATGTACAAGTTCATACATTGTATTGTGTCCAGACACATTGATTTTTTTTTGAAGTCATGAACTACCTTCTGGCTATTAAAATCTTTCTGTCCTCTCTTCTCTTCTACAATGATACCTGTGACTTGGGAAGATGGGCTATGATACCAACATCACACTTAGTGCTGAGCAATCTACAGTCTTACTTTTTGCACCTGGGTTAATTGTAGATCTGTCTTAATTGTCATCTACTGCAAAGAAAGAAAGAAAGAAAGAAAGAAAGAAAGAAAGAAAGAAAGAAAGAAAGAAAGAAAG
>JAPYYD010005726.1:0-11832 GCA_028551405.1 Uromys caudimaculatus | reverse complement strand
TGTGAATTTCCTCAATTGAGAATTCTTTGTTTAGCTCTGTTCCCCATTTTTTGATGGGGTTATTTGGTTTTTTGGAGTCTAACTTCTTGAGTTCTTTGTATATATTGGATATTAGCCCTCTATCGGACATAGGATGGTTAAGATCTTTTCCCAATCTGTTGGTTGCCATTTTGTCCTATTGACAGTGTCCTTTGCCTTACAGAAGCTTTGCAATTTCATGAGGTCCCATTTGTCTATTCTTGATCTTAGAGCATAAGCCCCTGGTGTTCTGTTCAGGAACTTTTCCCCCGTACCCAGGTGTTCAAGAGTTTTCCCCACTAAGGCACATAGTGGTCAGCCTTGAAACCATATAGATCCAAATAACAAAAACAGACTCACTTAGCATATTGTATTTTATACATGTTTGTACACACACACACACACACACACACACACACACACACATGCACAAGCACACACACACGCACATACCAAATATAATTAAGGTAAAAGAAGCCATCGACTTGAGAATTAGGAAGAAATGGGTGAGTTTCAGGGGGGGTAGCTGATAAGGGATTTGGGGGAGGAAAAGAAAAAGGGAGTGCTATAACTACATCAATTAAAAATTCAAAAATAAATAAAAATAAAATAAATCTTTGAACAATAACGAAATACATTCATACTTCAAGAAAGGGTGGCTATTGCTTGAATAGATGAAAAATCTAAACAAAGAAGTAGAAACTATTTTTGAAATAACCAAATATAGAATCTGTAATTAAAAATGATATTTAAATGAAATTATATTAAAATGAAAAAGTCACCAAATGGAAAAACCCTGTAGGGAGGAGTGATAGAGGGGTGAGAGGAAGACAGGCAAGGTTAGGGCAGAGCAAGCAGGATCACCATATTCACATATGAAATTATCAAAGAACACTCAATTCATCAATCAAATTTTCATCAAAAGGACTTAAAACAACTTACATTATACAGAATAAGGGGTAAATGAACTAGAAATCAAAATGATAGGAATTACACTGAAGTGAACAGTTTTTAATTAACAGGGCTATCATTTTAATTACATTTAAAAAACATACGTGATCTAACCTATGTAAAATTGAAATATCTTAGAGAAAAGAGGAAAAAAAGAGTGAGATGGGGAAGTGATTCAGAGAAATCATGGTCAGAATAATAGCATCACATTATACAGAATTCATAATGCACGCACAAGTGAGATTGACAGCGATCAAGCAATCATAAGACAATGTGGAGATGAAGAGGGTGCATGACCGACGTTCTTGTGTCTCACAGACTGCAGTAAAAGACGCATAATGGAGTGTGGCATCCTAGGCATCGTCGTGTGCACAGCCCAGAGGCAGTGAGTGTGCATGAAGTATGCATGGGCAGCCATCACAACTGTTAGTTCCCAGAGCTCTTGGGTCGTCCTTGAGTTAATCTCTGTCCATTAAACACACATTCCTTGTTGCCTCCTTTCCGTGAGCCTCAGCAGATGTCATGCTACCTTCTGTATTTTGCCTCTCTATCACCTCACAGAGATGCGAACATACAGCATTTGTCTTTCATGATGGGCATTTTTCACGTAGCTCAATACCCTTCAGATTCAGCTGTGCTATACCATGTTAGAAATCCTCCATTTCCAACGGATAGATAATAGTCTATTGCATATATATGTCATATTTTTTAATTAAACATTCATTGTATTTCACTACATAGGGTTTTTTCCCTGCATTTCTCTCTGTACTTTTGTAATTTTGGTTTCTTTTAAAAACACAAAAATATTATGAGAATCCCAGGTGTGGGATATGGGGCTATGACTTTTTGCAAGTGTGTGTTTGGAATTCTGGGGCATTTTCAGGCATTTCATATAAACGCTAGAGCCCCTAGGTTGTCGATTGATTGGTTATGGTTTGCTAAGTAGGACTGCACAAAGAAGAAATGAGAGGAGGAAGAAATAAGGTACCCCGACTGCAAAGATCAAACTTGCCCCTAATCAGCAGGAGGAAGTCCGATGATAGCATCACCTCTTAATATGCCCCATCCATTTTCCTCTCCTGTCTAGTGTTAGGGAGTTGAAAGGGTGAAAGAAAGGGGTAGAGGAAGTAAAAGAAAGAAGAACCCACAAAGTAGCAAAAGTCCAGCTACATCTCTCTGTAACACTTGCATGCTGCTACATCTCTCTGTAACACTTGCATACCTGGTGCCCCAGGAGCCCAGAACACAAGGACAGATTCCCAAGGACTGAATTTCCAGACAGCTGTGTGCCTCCAGGGAGGAATCAAACTTGGGCCCTTAACTGCTGAGCCACCTCTTCAGCTTCCTACCCCATATGACAAATTTTGTTTATTCATTCATCTGGCTGTGAACACTTACATTGTTTCCACGTTTGGGCTCCAGTAAATAATGATTCTATGAATATTCATGTGCAAATATCTCTTCATATTCCCGATTTCTAGACTTTTGAATTTACACCTAGAAATGAAATTTTACATTTCTTAATGAAAAGTACCACAGTGTTCCTAATTATGAGGGTCTCGCTGGGAATATAGCTCAGCGTAGGATGCTTACACAGCATGCATAAGACCCTAGGTCTAATGTGCATCATAGCAAAAGTGAAAACAAATGAGAGGTTTAACTGGAGGCAGAATGTAACAGACACACCCCAAACCATCTATAGAACTGATACAACTGAGCAAAATTTTAATAAAGGAATAGACTATTTTAACAAAATCACCAACCCTTATCACCTGATTTCTATCCCAACATTATGTAAAATAAGTATTACTTTTAAGTATACACTGATATTCACTGAGATATACTATATTGTTCTAGTTTGAACCTATGTCCCCCCACAGGGTCATGTTCTGAAATCTTGGTCCTTCATGGTGGTGTTTCTTAGGGAGCCAGTAAGACCTTTAAGGGGTAGGGCCTAGCTGGAGTCACTAGGAGTGGGCCTTTGATGGTTATATCAACCTCTAATTCCTGCCTTGTTCTTTGTTTTCTGCTCTGCCATGGTGTGAACAGCCTCTGCCTGACACTTCTACTCATGATCTGAGCTGCCTTTCTATGCCTTTCCCACCATAATGAACCTAAGTTCTGAAATTGTGAGCCAAATGTATCACTCCCCAAGTTTCTTCTATTGGATATTACATTCATGGCCATGCAAAAACAAAAAAAATCAAAAAACTAATAAATATATATGCCATAAAATGCATCAGCAGATCCAAGAAAACTAAAATTACGTGTGGTAGAGTTTCTGAACACCACAGAAATAAATTAGGAATCAATAAAAGAATATTAAAATTAAGTAACACACTTTTATATAATCCTTAAGTCAAAGAAGAAATCACAAGGCAAAATTTAAATCACTGTGAACTTAATGAATATGAACACATACTAAAAATGTAAAGGATACATCTAAATTAATGCTTAACAGCAAGGGAGAGAATTTGAGTTGAAATTCTTATATTTAAAGGAAGAGCTTTAACACTGATTAGCCTGGGGGCCAGAGAGATGGCTCAGCCTGATAACCTGAGTTCAATCCATGGACTCCATGAAAAAGTAGAAGGAAAGAACACCCGCAGCATGTGTGCACATGCATGCATGCATTCACACAGACACACAAACATACACACATAGCAGCAGCAGCGGCTGCATTATTATATAATATTTAAACCTGATTACCTAAATATTACCATTTGAATCATAAAGTTTAAAAACAGATATTAATGAATAGAAACTAAGCAAACTATAAATCGCAGTAGAGTCAAAACCTCTGTAAAGAGATAAAGCCTGAGAGGGCTATCTTGGTGGTTAAGAGCCTTGTAGTACATGCATGAAGACCTAAGTCTAAATTCCCAGCTATAGTGTGAGGGCCTGGTGTGATCACACATGCTCACAACTAGAGGTGTTGGAGGGCCAGTGACAGGAGGCTCAGTCAGATTTGAGGGCTGCCAGATTAGCTCCAGTTTAAGTGAGATACCCTGTCTCACAGAAATAATGTGGATCGAGATATCTGAATACCCATAGCTTTCTTCTGATTTTGGCACATGTTCACATGTGTCTCTGCACACAAATGTGTGCATACATCACACATACCAGCACACATAAACACAAACATATGGTTGATAACATTGTAAAACACCCAAGAAATACACTTAGAGAAAAAAATAAATTACCGGCTTTGGAATAAAAGAGAAAGTAGTATTTCAGGCATCATGAAGCTAGTATCAACAATGGCCCACAGGCTTAATGTATCTTCTATTTCTGCACATCTTGCAGGCTAAGAATAACTGTCTTATACTTTGAAAGGATCACAGGAAAAATAAGGCTTTGTGATGCATGAGAACTTTATGAAATGCAAACGCCGGAGTCCACAGTTTCATTAGCACACAGCCACGCTTGCTCCCCATCGCTTCTGCGCACTTTCCCATACAATGGTGTTCAGTGACTGTGACCGAGACTGTGTTTACAAATCCCAACTAGAAAGGAGAATTTCACAATAAAATGCACTCTCTTGTGTAATTCATTTATGCTAAGGATACCGTAAAAGGAGCTGGGGAGATGCTCAGTGGGTAGGAGCTCTTGTAATGCCCTAGCTGGATTCCAGTCACCGACATGGAAACTAACATCTATAACTCTAGCTCCAGAGGTCCCAACATCCTCTTATGGCCTCCACAGGAACTGCATGTACATAAAACATAGACCTATATGCAGAGAAAACACATGTACACCTAAAGTAAATAAATCTTTCCAAAAAGAAAGTAAGAATGAGAAAGAAATATCACCTAAAGCTTTGTGTTATCTAATAAACTTAAAAATTGGGCTAAGTCTGGGTGCGATTATATACATTTGTAATGCCATCATTTGGAAGGGAGACGCAGGAAAAGCAGGAGTTCAAAGTCATGCCAACCATGAGCACACAGTGAGTTGGAAGTCAACCTAGACTACATGAGACTGTGGGGAGATAGATAGATAGATAGATAGATAGATAGATAGATAGATAGATAGATAGATAGATAGATAGAGAATATATTGAGGTAAAATAAATGCATTGCCTGGAAAACACAATTAACAAAAGTGACTCACACAAAAAATATATGAATATGAGTCAGATTTTAATTTGTAATGTAAAACTTTCCCCAAGAAAACCTTAAGCACTTTAATCCACTATATCAATTACAGAAGGACTGCAGACCTAAAGATGAAGGGCACTGTGAGAGAAGAAACATCAGAGGACAGTTTTGAGATTAGAAAAGTTTCTAACCAGGGCATTAAAGAGTAGCAACCAAGGGGGACCACACAGATAAGGTAGTCTATTACAATTTAAAATCTCTATTCATCAGAAGGTCCCATTAAGAGAGTGAAAAGGCCAGCCACAGATGGGAGATGTCTGCAGCACATATCACTGGCAAACATTGCTATCTAAAGTACAAAAAGAGCCAGAAATAATATGGAGGGTTTTTTTTTTTTATACAAATGAGGGAAAGCATTGAACAGTCACCTCACACAAAAGGGGAAAGCCAATAAACATGAAAATTGGTCTCTGTCATTATCAGGGAACACGAATTAAACCACAGTGGGAAACACCTGCCGTTTGCAATTTAGCATCGCCTCCTGTCCTTTGAGGAGTGCCAAATTTCCTCGGTCGCCAATTTTCCATCTGAAACCCACCTCTTAGCTATTCCCAACCATGTCTCTTGGCCCAGCCTGAGTTCTAGGAAGGGGAGATGACTGACCCAAGCTGACAAACACACCTCATTTACCATGGCTGCAGGGTTTGCTGTGAACATGAAATATCAGATCCATCAAAACATGAAACGCTATCCCTGTAGCTTCTAGTAAAGAAGTTCTTCCCCTTTCAACTAGAAATAGCAGAAGGGCCTTTTTCTTTGGTTTCTCCTGTGATAGAAGAGAATCAACTTCTGAGACTTGTGCTCAATCTCCTCATGTTTGTCATGATACACATATGGCCAGTATGGCCAGATGAATAAACACACACACACACACACACACACACACACACACGCACGCACCACAATGAATAAATGCTTTTGAACAATAAAATTTTTTAAAACACCATGCTTATTGATGAGTTTGTAGGCATACATTAGTGTTTTCTAATATGCCTGAGAACTTGGTAGATACTCTTTATTCACAGCATCTTTATTCATACCATCATACGTATAGAGGAAGAATATGGATGCCTGTAGAATAGCTACCAGGTACTGATTGTTGCTGTTGTTTTAACTAAAGATAAACAGCTCATCCTTTGCTATTTAATTTAATGATCTAATAAGATGCTACTGGGTTATTTTAAAGATGCTGCAGGAGGTGCTGCAATCCTGGTTAAAATGGTGCCCCACCCAACATCACTGCTAAGCTCCAGTTTCTCTTGCAGGGTGAATTGATTTGTCAGATCTATGTGAAATCTCTTTCCAGGGATATGCTCCTCCTATTGGCACAAGGACCTCAGTCTTTATTCCCACAGAATAAAAATACTGAAGAATGTGGTACATCTACACAATGGAATACTATTCAGCTATCAAAAACAAAGACATCATGAATTTTGCAGGCAAATGGATGAAACTTGAGAATATCATCTGAGTGAGGTAATGGGTCAAGGGGTGGGGGCAATAGGGGGGATTTGTAAGGGTGGGACTGGGAAGAAAGGGGGAGGGGCACATGATCCAGATGTAAAGTGAATTTAAAAGTTAAAATTAAAACAAAGTAAAAAAACAAACCAAATACTGAAGAAATTCCAGTTTCTTGGGGCACATTGTTTCAGTCATTGAGAGCCAAAGGGAAGGGCCCAAGTACGCACTTATGGTCATTTCTCCTCATGTGTTGTGCAAGCAGGATTGCAGTTCCACGCTGGCCGGGGTGCAGACTGGCACTGCTGAGGGTTTTTTAATGTTTTACAAATTATAGAAATAACAGTTTTATTGTTGAAACCCCAAACAATGAAATGTGTATCACTTCTCCTAGGTTAGTCCTGTGATCTCTAGGTAGCTCCTCTCTGTTCCTGTCTATCACTCTGCTTCTTTCCTGTCGTTAACACACGCCTTACAGCTGGCTCTGACAGTTAGGCTGGCTGCTACCTGTGTTATGGTAATGCACTTAGCCAACCTCCTGTTGGGCATTCGGACCATTCCCAAATTTTAAACCTTCTATGTTGAACATTTCATTTTTCCTCTTGCCAGAGTACCTCCAGTGAATTAATGTCCAGAAAAGAATTTTCTAAGACATTCTAAAGCTTTAGGTGTGTGTCAGTATTCACTTTCCCTGTTTTTATTTTAATTAGGCTGTAGAGATGGATGGCTCAATAGCTAAAGCACTTGTCTTTGAATCTGACTTCAGATTCCCGGAACCCACATAAAACCAGACACCATAGTGGAGGGCTGAGTCAGAATAATCCCTGGATGCTTGCAGACTAGCTAGACCAGCACAGAGAAGACAAAGAGACCCGGGCTCAAACAGTATGAAGGTAAGGATCAGTACTCAAGGTTGTTTGCTGACCTGACACATGTGTACCTGTACTCACAAACATGAACATACACAGACACATCATAAGCACACACACACACACACACGCACACACGCACATACACATACACACATACACAAATTTTACAAATTGACACTTAGAGACTCAATCTTAGTGTTGAATCTCATAGCCACTCCTTGCCCTAAAACTCCTTCTTAGGGAGCATCTACAGTTTCCACAGTTTTCTTAATTCCTAAGGGGGAACTAAAGCAAGGGACAGAGGTGGATGAAAACGAGCCCTTTCTTAACTTATGGACAAACCTGACTGTCAGAACCACACTTTTGCATAAGGAACTGTCTCTAAATTCCATGATTTTCTTGAGAAAGCAGAAACCTACATACAATACCTGTAAGTATAAAATACGCCTGAAATACAACAAATTCCTAGTAAATATTTATGAATAAATAAATGAAAACATCCAGAATTTAAGCCAGATCTATTCTCATCCCAAGCTCCCCATCATAGACATCTCATGAGATCTTCCTCTGACTCAGACTGAGGCTCACTTCCAAAAACCAGACGACAAAGCACAGAGAAGAGGATCAAGTCCATGTCTTCTGAGCAACCAGATTCTACCCTGGGCATTTGAAGTGTTAACGTTCCATGTTCTCTGAGAAAGACTGCATGGATTCTAGGACTCCAATAGCTCTCCATTGCTGCTAAGATCTACACACTGCCTGTTCTAGCCATTGACTGTGTTTACTGTTTGCAACCAACAAACTGGAAGTCTTACCCAAAACCTGGGTCTTCATCTTCATCAGCAAAACTTCAGGTGATGGCAAAGTCTTACAAAAGGAAAATTCATTCCACTTCATGACATTAGAGACCAGCTGCTCATGGCAGACTGCTGAGAGCAAGGTCCCAGATGTCTTGCCAGACACACCATGAGAGCGTGGGCGTATACTTGCGTAAATCTCAGGCATCTCAGAGGAGTGGCTTTCATTGTTCTTTCTCCATACATGACAAGAGAACAGTCTGGGATGCTCTGCATGTACGGCAAGCTACAACAGTAGCCATGTGAATTTTCCTATCAGAAAACCTAGGGAAATTAAACTTATTTTTTAAAATACTGCAGGTAGAGCTCATACCTTCTGGAAACTAATTATGAGAACTAGCTGTCCCTGTATAAACCTGCCAAAAGTAAAAAGGCCTAAAGCTATTTCAAAAAATATTTTATGACTTTTTTTTTTATGGCTTCAGGCTTATGAAAAAGGCAATTCAAATCACTGGAAGCAAAGGAAGGAAATCATTTAGTATAAAAACAACTTTAGAAATGTATTTAATTTTTATGCTCCATCATACACAGCTTCCCCTTCAGAGCATCTCTGTGCTACGTCTAGTGGTCTAGTGTTGTGTCTTCCTCTCGACCTTTCCATCTAGCCTGTATCAGCCGCTCCCTGAATCCGGGTTCCAATCCCTGCTCTGCAGCCTGTTCTCTCTGCAATCCACCTTCACAACTGTGCCAGCCCAAACCTCTGTCCAAATAGCTACTGCTGAGATAGCCCGGGATGCAGTAAGAAATGCCTGACCATTAGAGCTGAGAACAAAGGCTTCACTCCCTGTTCCACCAGCTAGCAGCAATCTGAATTTACAGTCATCTGTGGTTTAACAATACAGCTGCACTCTTAGCCATGTATCATCAAGCCGTTCAGCACCATGTAAACACCACAGAGTGAACACACACCTGCACTGGAGCGCCTACCATACACCTGGGCTGTATTACAGTATTATAAAACCACTGTGGTAAATGGAGTCCACCACTGATCAAAGAGTTCTGAGGTACACAAGTATATCAGGACTTAACATCTCTGAGCCTTAATGTATGTCTGCACATTGGAGACCATGGATCCCCTGAAGGATGCTGCAAATAGATGCTACTTCATTTGCTTTACCTTCCCCTATTAAGTTCTTACAAAATCATTCAGCACATCCTCTTCCTGTCCTAGCAAGGCCCTTCATGTCCAACAGTGCATCTTTACCAAATGGAATCCCTGCCCCTGGCAGGCTTCATGCTCAGCAGCTTGCACCTCTCCTTTGTCTGTGGTATATGCTGACTTCTCCCAACCTGCCCACTGTCAGCTCCTGCCCATGCTTCTAATCCTTTTAAAATCCAGCGTAAGTCCCTCTTGCCCTACTCCTTAGCCATAAAGACTTCACCGTGTCTGACATATACCATGGGCACAAATTCCTAAGCCACAATCTCAGATGTCTAGGAATGGAATGCTCTTCAGGTTTCTGCAGTTAAATGTGATTTCTAGAGTCCAACCAACTCTAACTACAGGTGGTCACTCAGTCTTAGTCGAGTTAGTTCTCCCTTGGTCAGACCAGGCTTTACTGGGTCCCTTCTGGATTTTTGACTTCCTCTTCTAAGAACTGTATCTCATTTATAGCAAGAAGGTTCAGGGGGAAAGGTGCTTGCAACCAAGCCTAATGACATGAACTAGATCCCCAGAAAAAGGTGAGAACAAACTCCTAGAAATTGTCCTCTGATTCCACACACACTAAAGCATTTGACCCCCACAAACACAGAGATGTATAGTACATACACAAATGTAATTTAATTTTTTAAAAATAAAAATAAAAATGCTTGGGCCAGGCTAGTGGACAAGAAGGATATTAGCATCTCTCTCTCTCTCTCTCTCTCTTTCTCTCTCTCTCTCTCTCTCTCTCTCTCTCTCTCTCTCTCTCACTCTCTCTCGGCCCTACTCAAATGAGCATTGTTAACCCGAATGACATCATCAGTGGCTCCTCATTTGTACCTGCTTTGGGTCTTGAGTTCTTAGGAGGGCTCTGACTCTAGACCCTGGTGAACCTCATCTTCAAGCCCAATCACCTCCACCGATTTACACTCAACTTTGCTGGTATGGTAGAAAGTCCCATGTTTAGTCAGAACCCTTTGTCCAGTCAGCACCTACAGTCACTCCCACCCTTAAATGCCTTCCCTGATCAAAACTACAATTGATGAGACTCCAAACAGGAAAGCAGGGCTCAGCTCTCCCTCCAATTTGCATGGTATATTGTAGCTCAGGAAACGAAACCCCCAAATATACTACTTTAAACTTCAAACTGAGAGCTTCAACTGTTGGGAGGGGCTTTCCCCTGTCTACTTGAAAGGACAGATCCTTTAACAGTCGGTGTCTAGATTCTCTTCCCAGAAGACTCGTTAGCCAGGACAAACTGGTGTGTCTGGCAGGAGAGAAGATTGGACATGACACAGTACCCAGAACCCATGTGAGCCTTGTCCCAGGCCAATTCACTGTCCCTAAAAATAATTTCCTTCTCTTCTAGAAGTATCTCTATCTCCTATTGCTTCCTCCCTATGAAGAAGGTATGGACATCTCTAAGTCTTACTGGATCATGTTCACCCAATGATGCCTTGGACAGCAAACAAATTTGGGTGCCTTTTTTCTCCTGTGGATTCATCTATTTCTATTTCAAGAGTTTCTCCTATCAGACCTTCAGAAAGTAAGTTCCCTATGTCCCACAGGTGCCTATTGTCCCCACCTAAGCAAGACTCTATACAGGGTTTTGTCCATACCATTCCTGACTCTATTGTCAATTTTCATCTACTCTTCCAGAAACACTTCGTATCTTCTCATTTGGACAAACTGGCTCTGAAATGTCTGTAGTCTTGCAATTCAACATTCTGAGTCTAAGTCTTTCAGGGTCAACTTTTGAAACTGGAAAAAAAGGCTTTTTCTTTTGATCTACGGGTTCTACTGTGAGTTTTCAATGTCTGATTTAGAACACAGAAGCTGTATATTATCCATCTCCTCCCTGAAGCCATAAGCCCAGGCTGTCCCAGCTGCCACCTGAAATGAATGGATGGGTTCCAGTACAGAGGAGACATCAATAATTGGAGAGAAAAAGCATGAAATGAACTCGAGGCTTCAGTACACTAAAGATGAATCAGGCACAAAAATAACACTGATTGATGCCAAGCATCACGCCTACCATATTGGTCTGGAGCCCCCTTCTTCCAGGCTTATGCCCCCTTGCTCCTCCTGGTTAGCGAATGTAAACTGTTAGAGTTGTTGTCTTAGTCAGGGTTTCTATTCCTGCACAAACATCATGACCAAGATGCAAGTTGGGGAGGAAAGGGTTATTTTGGCTTACACTTCCATGCTGCTGTTCATCACCAAAGGAAGTCAGGACTGGAACTCAAGCAGGGCAGGAAGCAGGAGCTGATGCAGAGGCCATGGAGAGATGTTACTTACTGGCTTGCTTCCCCTGGCTTGCTCAGCCTGCTTTCTTATAGAACCCAAGACTACCAGCCCACAGATGGTACCAC
>JAPYYD010005724.1:0-11834 GCA_028551405.1 Uromys caudimaculatus | reverse complement strand
CAGCCGCCCGCTTTTGGGATCCGGGGGGGTTTCTAGGCCCGCCTACCTCGTCCCTGTGTCTTGCGGGTTCAGGGCAGTACCTGGTGAGCTGTGGGGCGCGTCTTTGGCCCACTCCTGGCTCTTACGATCTGAGTGGGATCTTTGTCCTGGCGCTGATTAGCTGTGGAGCCCTGTGGCCCAAGCTGAGGTTTCCGGCAGTTGCCGGAAGCTGCTGACCGACAGTCTCTGTGGCCCGCGGAAAGCGGGCGGAGTCAGTGAGCTCTGCGGACGCGTTGCCCCTGCCAGGGGCTTTTCTGCGTGCCTGGTGGGCTGTGGGGCGTGTCTTTGGCCCACTCCTGGCTCTTGGGATCCCGGCGCTGATTAGCTGTGGAGCCCTGTGGCCCAAGCTGAGGTTTCCGGCCGTCACCGGAAGCTGCTGACCGACAGTCTCTGTGGCCCGCGGCTATCCTGGGTTTTTTGTTATTCCAAATTAATTTAAGAATTGCTGTTTCTAAGTCTATGAAGAATTGAGTTGGAATTTTGATGGGAATTGCATTGAATCTGTAGATTGCTTTCAGCAAGATGGCCATTTTTATTATATTAATCCTGCCAATCCACAAGCATGGGAGATCTTTCCATCTTCTGAGGTATTCTTCGATTTCTTTCTTCAGAGACTTGAAGTCCTTGTCATACAGATCTTTCACTTGTTTGGTTAGAGTCACACCAAGATACTTTATATTGTTTGTGACTATTGTGAAGGGTGTCGTTTCCCTAATTTCTTTCTCAGTCTGTTTATCCTTTGAATATAGGAAGGCTACTGATTTGTTTGAGTTAATTTTATATCCAGTCATATATAGCAGCCATATTTATAATAGCCAGAAGCTGGAAACAACCTGGATGTCCTTCAACAGAGGAATGGATACAGAAAATGTGTTGCATTTACACAGTGGAATACTACTCAGCTATTAAAAAACAAGGACTTCATGAAATTCGCCGGCAAATGGATGGAACTTGAAAATATCATCCTGAGGGAGGTAATTCAGTCACAAAAGAACAAACATGGTAGCTGGGCGGTGGTGGCGCACGCCTTTAATCCCAGCACTCGGGAGGCAGAGGCAGGCGGATTTCTGAGTTCAAGGCCAGCCTGGTCTACAAGAGTGAGTTCCAGGACAGCCAGGGCTACACAGAGAAACTCTGCTTCAAAAAAAACAAAACAAAACAAAACAAAAAAAACCAAAAAAAAAAAAGAAAGAACAAACATGGTATGTACTCACTGAAAAGTGGATATTAGCCCAAAAGTTCGGAATACCCAAGATTCAATTCACAGACCATATGAAGCCTAAGAAGAAGGAAAATCAAAATGTGGATGCTTCAGCGTTTCTTAGAAGGGTGAACAAAATACTCACAGGAGGAAATATGGAGACAAAGTGTGGAGCAGAGACTCAAGGAAAGGCCATCCAGAGACTGTCCCACCTGGGGACACATTCCATATATAGCCACCAAACCCAGATATTATTGTGGGTGCTGGGAAGTGCTTGCTGATGGAAGCATGATAACCTGCCTCCTGAGAGGCTCAGGCAGAGCCTGACAAATACAGAGGCAGATGCTCACAGCAACCATTGGACTGAGCGTGGGGTCCCGAATGGAGGAGTTGGAGAAGGGACTGAAGAAGCTGAGGGGGGTTGCAGCCCCATGGAGGGAGCAACAGTGTCAACTGGCCAGATTCCCCAGAGCTCCTGGAGTCTGGACCACCAACCAAAGAATACACATGGAGGGAAGCATCATGCTGGCTGCATATGTAGCAGTGGTTGGCCTTGTTGGGCATCATTGGGAGGAGAGGCCCTTGGGCCTGAGGGTGTTAGAGGCCCCAGTGTAGAGGAATGCTAGGGAGGGAAGAAGGGAGTGGGTGAGTGGGTGGGAGAGCACCCTCATAGAGTCGGGGGAGGGGGATGGGATAGGGGGGTTCTGAAGGGGAGACCTGGAAAAGGGAAAACATTTGAAATGTAAATAAAGTAAATATCAAAAAAAAAAAAAAAATCTACTCTACAAAATGGAACCCATAGCTGACAGTGACACTGCTTGGGTGACTAGCATCCAGAGATTAGATAGCCCAGAGACCTAGGGTTAAACCAAATACTATTGATCAAAAAAAGAAGAAAAAAACAATAAAATGTTCCCTAATGATATTCTGCTATACTCATAGATTGGTGCCTTATTCGGCCATCATCAAAGAGGCTTCCTCCTGCAGCAGATGGAGCAAATACAGAGACTAACAGCCAGACATTTAGAGAGAGAGAGAGAGAGAGAGAGAGAGAGAGAGATTATAACACATCACTTTAAATGTGTCTATCAATTCCCTCCCCCTCTGAGTTCAGGGAACCCTGCAGGACACCAGGAGAACAAAGCCCTCTAAATCAACCCAGCAAAGTAGAGACTGAAGAGCCAATCACAGGGCCTACACAAGTCTGCAGCAGGTCCTCTGCATGTGTATTGTAGCTTTCAATTTAATACTTCTCCTGAAGTCCTGAATATGTGAACAAATGGGTCTCTGACTCTTGTGCCTTCTCTTGGGGACCGCTTCCTTCTGTTAGTTTGCCTTATCCAACTTCAGTGTGATGCCTTTTTGTTTTATCTTATTATATTTTATTTTGTTTGAAAAACAAATTGAGACACACACATGCATACACACACACACAGAGAAAGAGAGAGAGAGAGAGAGGCTGTCTGTAACTTGAACTTTATAGGGTCCAATAACCTCTTCTGGCCTCTGTGAGCACTTGAACACAGATGGCATACATTCACATGCATACACACACACACACACACACACACACACACACACACACTTCTGCTCCAATCTTCTCTGTGTCTATCAGACTCAGAACTAACAACAAGTTCCCATGCCCAGAAAGTATTAAAAAAAAATAACAACAATATGAAAGACCAGATTGTTATCTTCTCTTCTAAATGTACCAAGACTGTAGGAATATTTGCAATGAGAATTACCAAGACAAAACCCAGGACATAGAATTCAAAAGAACAATAATAAACTTCACCAAAGAATTTAAGACATTTAAGAAAGACATGAAGACATCTCAATTAATGAAAAGAGCTTAAGAAGAACGAAAGCCGGAGTGATTACACGTGAACAGAATTATAAGGCTGGTGGAAATGACAAGGACAGTCTTGGTATGGAAAATGGAATCCAACAAGAAGAGAGAAACACTGAAGAGGACTAAGGCTGAAATGAAGATGAAACCAAAAAACCCAATAGTTCAACTAGAAAGCTCAAAAGAAAACTTTCCAAGTAGAATGAATAATATAGAAGAATTTGAACAGAAAGTAGAGGATTTAGACCACATAAGCAAGGTAAAATTTAAAACATAGGAAACAAACACGCAGGAAACGTGAAAAACCATGGGGGGGGGGCAATCTTTACATTTTCAGCACTAACAATGGAGAAGAATCTAAAGTCAATGGCATAAATGTGATCTTCAACAATATCATAGAAGAAAACTTGCTCAAGCTAGGAAAATCATACCCATATAAATTTAAGAAGCACACTGAAAAAAAAGATAGACAAGACCAGAAAAGAACATCTCCACAGCATGTCCTAGTTGAAACATCAAGTATACATAACAAAGAAGGTGTGTTAAAAACTTGCAAGAAAAAAGAAAATGGATTATATATATGTATATATATACATGTATATGAAAATTCATCAGAATAATAACAGCTTATCTTAATATTGAAAGCTAGAAGAGCCTGAACCAATGTATTCAATGCCTTAAAAAAAAAAAAAACTATGATGTCTAACCTGGACTAATATATCCAAAAAAAAAATACCTATCATAATTAAAATAGAGGAAAATAGTCTAAAATTTTTATATCCAACAAGCCAAACCTAAAGAAGATATAAAATGAGCATAGGAGAGAGGCTGTGGGAAAAATATGAAGCCATAATTATTAAAACAAAAAATATCACTGAGACATAAACTACCCAAAATCCACAACACAATAACCACAACTAACCCATACATTTCACCAATAACTTTAAATACAAATGGCCTCAACTCTCCAACCAAAACATACACGCTGACTGAATGGATCAAGAAATAAAATCCATCTACTCTTTGCTTCAAGAAACATGTTACTTAGCTTTAAAAATAGACACTGCATTACAGTAAATGGTTGAACAAAAGTTCTCCAATCAAGTGGAATGAGAAAGCGAGCAGGCATCACTGACCTAATAGCTGACAAAATAGACTTCAAACTAAAACTAATCAGAAAAGGCAAAGAGGACACTTCATTCTAATCAAGGAAATAAATAATTAATCAATAAGATACCACTTCCCAAATATACAAACTCAGAGGTGCATCAACATATTACATACCTTAATTCTCCAGACTCTACAAAATGAAACACATAAGCTAATATATGACATTTCTCTAAGCAGAATCTGGCTTCTCAATTCAGAATATTGCTTCTCTATGGGCTGCTGTTCTAATTCCTCAAGCCTTTGTGGATTTTTTTCCCCCCAAATCTGGAACTAACTTTTCTGGTGTAGGTTCCAGATTGGATTTTTTGAAGATTCTTTATTCTGACTTAAAGAATCCTCTAATCTCTGTTCTATAGCCTGTAACCTAGCATTCCGTCTTTTACCCTCTGCCTAACTCTGCAGGCCCCTGTAGCTCGGTGTAGCAGGCGCTTATGCCAGTCTTTAAAGCTCTGCTCCTTCCGGTCAGTCCCTTTCTCTGGACTGTCGTTGGCTTTTCAGGCATAGACCTCACTTGGGCTTTCAAGCTCTCTGTCTGGTGAGCTTTTGACATTGCTCAAATGCTGTGCTTAGGTAAGGCTGCAGCTGCTGTGCCCTCAAGGCTCCAGTCAGAGAGACTGACTGGAACATTGAGCTAGCTCATGGACCTCCTCTCACTATCCTCTGTTAACTTTGCTACAAAGTGGCGGTTTCTCTTAAAAGAGCCACGCCTGTGAAATGCACTGGGCTTCGGTTCATCTAAGAACCTGCTCTGTTTCCCGGGAGTGTTTGCTCATGTCTTCCACTGGGAACTTTTCTAAGCTTAGATATCCCTGTGGTGGATATCATTTGTAATTGCAGGCTTTACCACCCACACCCAAGTTCCTGAAATAACGACTCTGAGACTTGGTTATGAATAAATGATTAGGTCATAAGCGTTTTCTCTTTCCCCTACTAGCTCATAACTCAGTTATCCCAGTTATTCTATTTTATGTGATGCCACGTGGTTAAATTACCTCTCCTCAGTTTCATATTTCCAACTTTTTCAGAGTCCAGGATGAATCTCCTCCCTGGGCCTGACTCTATCCCAGAATTCTCTCCTCCTGCAGGAACTCCCACCTCCTATTTCTTGCCTCAGCTAATAGGCCATATAGCTTTTGAGTAACACATGATGCTTCCACACAGAACATAGGAAATTATCCCTACAGTACCGGCAAATAGACCAATGGAAGGAAATCAAATAATAGACAAATAGACCAATGGAAGGAAATCAAAGACCTAAACATGAGTTACATAACTTCAACCACTTAGTATTTGACAAAGATGCCAAGAACATAACTGGTGAGGAAGAGAGGGAGGGAGAATGGGAGGGAGGGAGGGAGGGAGAATGGGAGGGAGGGAGGGAGGGAGGGAGGGAGAGAGAGAGAGAGAGAGAGAGAGAGAGAGAGAGAGAGAGAGAGAACACCTTTAACAAACGGTGCTGGGAAAACTGGATGTCCACATGCAGAAGAATTGAATTAGACCCATATCTACCACCTGCCACAAAACCAACTCCAAATAGACTAGAGACCTAAACATGAAACCTGAAATGGGTAGAAGAAAGCATAGAAATGCCCTACAGAGTATAGAGGTAGGAAAGAACTTCATGAGTTGAACTCCCTTTGTCCAAGAATGGAGGACAACAGTTAACAAGTGGAACGTCATAAAACTGAAAAGCCTTTTTGCAGCAAAAGAAACAGTCAGCCAGATGAAGGGGGCCCACAGAATGGGAGCGAGTCTTTGCCAGCTGTCCATCTGACAGAGAATTGATATCCAGAATACTATAAAGAACTCAAATCCAAATAGTAATAAAATAATAAAATAAAATGATCCATTCGAGACATAAGACTGGGACCTGAACCTCTATTGAGTTCTCAAAATGAAATAAAAAAAAAGAAAAGAAAAGAAAAAGAAACATGACTAAGAAATATCTCAAAAAAATTTATCTTCCCTATTAATCAGGGAAATACAAACCAAAACAATTTTGAGATTTCATATTACCCCAGTCACAATAGTAAGGATTAACAGAACAGCTGACAGCAAATGCTGGAGTTGGTGCTGGGATTGCAAACTGTGCAGCTACAAAGGAAATCGTAGAGAATTCTCAACTACTAAAAAATAGATCTACCTTATGACCCCTCGGCATACACCCGAAGGACTTGGCATTCTATTCCACAGATTCTTACTCGGCTATGCTCATTGATGCTCTATTTAAAATAGATAGAAACTGGAAAAAATCCTAAGTATCTGTGATGGCTATTCCTAGCTATCAACTTAACTACACCTGGAATGAACTACAATCCAGAAATGGAGGGGACATCTGTGACCCAGATCTTGAGGCTGGAAGACACACATCTTTAATCCAGATCTTGAGGCACACCTTTAATCTGGGCCATACCTTCTGCTGGATGCCTACATAAGGACAATGGAAGAAAGAAGACTGCTGCTTCCTCCTCCTCCTCCTCCTCCTCCTCCTCCTCCTCCTCCTCCTCCTCCTCCTCCTCCTTCTTCTTCTTCCCCACCTCCCCCTCCTCTTCCTCCTCCTCCACCTGCTTGTCCTCACTTTGCCAGCACATCTGTTAGAACCTACTTCTTCAGAATTCCAGCTCATACAGAAGACCAGCTGAAACACCCAGCCTCATAAGACGGAGCAACTACGAGATTCATGGACTTCTCATTCACAGGTGGCCATTGTTGGGTTAGTTGGACTTCAGCCTAGAAGTCATTTCAGTAAATTCCCTTTATACATAATATATTCATTCCATAAATTCTGTGACTCTAGAGAACCCTGACTAATACAGTATCCTTCAACAATAAATGGATAATAAAAATGTAGTACATATACACTGTAAATACTATTCAAAGAAAAATGAAATCATGAACTTTGCAGGTAACTGGAAGAAACAAAAATAATAATAATAAGTGAGGTAACCCAGAATAGAAAGACAAACTTCACATAGTCTCTTTCATCAGAGGCCCCTAGGTCCAAATATTCCCATATGAATACATTGGAGTGACTGCAGAAAGCAGGAAAGTTAAAAGGTGACATTACAAAGTATGAGGTATTGGAGATGAATACAATGGGAGAATAGCAGTGTGTATACGTGATGGGGTTGGGGAAGAGGACGGAGAGGTTCTTCAGGAAGGCTGGATGAAGGTAAGTTTTAAAAGGAGGAAAAGCAATAAGATAGAAACAAGGATGTCTGAAGAGGTCACCAAAGACCATTTAACAAAAACCCCAATCCCGGACATGAGACGCTCTTTTGAGTTGCTGGTCAGGGCTGTCCGAGGAACTTCCTAAGCATGCAACCTGATCCTATTACCCTTGCTATCTCCACAGAGGTGAAAGGCACATCCCCATTACTGAAGACACCAAACAGTTCAAACACAGGGCCCAGAGGGTCCTGAGCTAGAGCTGATCTAAATGCCTCCCCTAAGCATTTGCTTTCATGGTATCACAATATGCCACGCAAACTTCCCCAGGAGAAAGATAACCAACAGTCCTACAGAGCTATGACACATGTGTGCCATACCAGTGACCAGCTTGGCATGGTAATCATAAGAACGCAGTAGTGGCGGGAATACTTTGACAGTGACCAACAACTCTTCAGTTGGACTTCGGACCTGCTCAACAAGATGGAAATCATGCCTGCTCCTGAAAATCTGGACAACTACTCAGTACTAGTGGAGTCTGGACCTTACAGAACCTACAACTACACTCTACTAAACCAACATAATCCCTAACAATCTAAACATTTGTCCTTATACCCACAGATGTATAGTCCTCACCCATTATCAATGAAACTTCTCTCTGCAACAGATGGAGACCACATCAGAAAACTATAACCAATTAAAATCCAGAGCGTGGATCACAGTCCCAATAAATACATCTACAAAACATTCCTGCATCTAAGGTTCTGGGAACATTGCAGAAGAGGAAGCAGAGAGATTGTAAGAGCCAGAAGATGGGGGAGTTTGCTGTGAGCTTTTGTCTCTCAGAAGCTACACCCATAAAGCATCATCAACACAACTGTCCAACATGAACTGAACAAGGATGACACCAGCAGACATGCCAAAGTGCACAGGAAATGAACAGTCTTCTCCAGGGAAAAACACACCAGCTGGTTTTCCAAAGCAAATGGTCAGCCCTAAAAAAATACATATGAGTAACTTTATGTAGACTGAGAATGTTATATTTATGAATATATATGTATGTGCAAATACAAATATATTCATATAATACATATAATAACAATTACTGACAAAAACCAGACCATGAGTTTGAGACAGAGCAAGAAGGGATACATAGGAGAGTTTGGATGAACAAAAAATAAAGGAGAATTTATTTAGTTATACTATAATCTCAGGAAGAAAAGAAGGAAGAAGAGAGAGGAACAAAAAAGGAGTGATATTGAAATAAAAAATAATAAGCATAAAATAATGATCATTGTAACAGAAATCAGACATAAAATATGAGAGACATTGTGCAAATCATAAATATCTGTAAGTGAAAGAAGTATAACTACACATATTACCAACACTTTAAAAGTAACATTTTAATCATTTGAAATTTTGGATAACACTGGCAAGTTCATTATAAACTATAACTTAACAGTTATACAAGAATAAATAAAGATTCCATGTAGAAAGCTTTTTACTACAATGCTGTTAATAAACAGATGATAGGTACATGATAGGTAGATAGATAGATAGACAGACAGACACACATACACATGTTAGATAGGTGATAGATGATAGACAGACAGGCAGATAGACACTGATACAAGATAGATGATAGATAGATAGATAGATAGATAGATAGATAGATAGATAGATAGATAGATAGACAGACAGACACATGTTAGATAGGTGATAGATGATAGACAGGCAGACAGATAGACACTGATACAAGATAGATGATAGATAGATAGATAGATAGATAGATAGATAGATAGATAGATAGATATTTGAATTGTTTTCTTCTTTGATAAGAAACACCAGTTTGTGTAGATGTACAGGTTTATGATCTAAAGTCCTGTGTGATAACTGCATTTATTATTGCTTTGTTTATGAATTGTTGCAGTGTTTATAGCAATGCCCCCTTTTCATAAGTATCATTGGTTATTCATGTCTTCTCTCTTTTTCTTGATCACTCCTACAAGTTTGGGATTGCAGTTGTCTTCAAGTCATCCAGCTTCTGATTTTATTTTCTCTGTTGTTTTTCTATTTCTTATCTCATTGGTTTCTGTTCTTATTTTTTTCTTTTTTCTTTTGCTTACTTTGGGCCCAATTTTTTCTTTTTCCAGTATCATAAGTTAGAAGCTGATAATGTTCTTCTACAACAAAAGCAACAACAAACTTACAATTAATATTATACTTAAAAAAAAACCAATGACAAAAAAAAAATAATGCTTGACTCCCAAGATCAAAAGGAAGACAAGGATGTACACTCTCACTGCGGCTATCCTTTATATTCCAATAGAGATCCAACACAGTGAAGAAATGATGAGAAAGAAAAGACATGCTTACTGAAATTAAGAAATAATCCTGTCTTTATTTATAGGAAATATAAGTTTCTGTGCTTAAAATTCTAAATATTATACAAGAAATAAGGGGCATAGGGAAAATGACTTTAGCAAGGGTGCAAACTTTATATAAGACCAATATTTCTAAACATTGGGCATAATCCTACATAGTATCATTAATCAATTAGAAATTGAAGATTAATAGGCCACAGAGATGGCTCAGATAGTAGAGGTGCTTACTGCCAAGCTCAACAATTTCATGCCAGGACCCACATGGTAGAAGGAGAGCCAGTTCCTGGAAGTTGTCCTCTGACCTATGGCTCATGTGTGTGCACATGCAGACATACACACAAACACATACACATACATAAATTAATACAGACATACAGACAGACCAACAAACAGACATAAGTGCTTTTGTAAAAAGGACATTGAAGTTTTAAACAGCTATTTATAGTGTTTTCTAGTTATTGAACTATAAGCGTAAGCTATAAGCATGAAATTCCTTAGCTACAAGCTTCATTTGGATGTGTGGCAGATCCTGTATGGGAACCTAATGCAAATGTACAAGCTTCTGAGCTGTAGACAAGCCAAAGGAACTATGACTCTCAGAAGATCAAATGCTCTGTAGGCACCATTAGGCCACAGAACCTGTATTAGGACACAGCCTTCTAAGTCTGGTGCTAAAAGTACATAAACAAATAAATAAATGGGACCATTTAGAATACCAACAGCAATATGAAATATTCAGAGGTAAGCACAGTATAACATGGAAAACCTGAACAATCAAAAGTGTAAAATGTCGTTGAGAAAAATCAAAGAACTAAGTAAATATACTGAGGCCACAGGTCAGCAGTCACCACTGCAGACAGCAGCTCTCACCAGTCCATCTTCAGATTCAAAACATTTTCTTTCATTTTCCCATGAGATTTTGTTTTGTTTGGTTTTTAAGAATAGACAAACTGAAAAACACAGAAAGAAAGAGACTGAGTGTCTTAGTGTTCTACTGCTGTGAAGAGACACCATGGCCACAGCAACTCTTGTAAAAGAAAGCATTTAATTGGAACTTATGTCTATTTTAGAGGTTCAATCCATGGCATCATGTCTGGAAACATGGGGGCACCAGGCAAACATGGTGCTAGAGAAATAGTGGGAATTCTACATCCAGATCTATAGGCAGCAAGAAGAGAGATACACTGGGCCTGGCCTAGGCTTTTGAAACTCCAGTGACACACTTCCTCCAACAGAGCCACACCTATTCCAGGAAGGTGACTCCTACTCCAACAAGGCCACACCCACTCCAACAAGGCCACACTCACACCAACAAGGCCACACCCACACCAACAAAGCCACACACACTCCAACAAGGCCACACCTTCTTTTTTTTTTTTTCTTTTTTTTTGGAATGGAGAATCTTTTTTTTTTTTTTGATACTTTATTTACATTTCCGATGTTTCCCCTTTTCTGGGTCTCCTCTTTGGAAACCCCGTATCCCCTCCCCCTCCCCGCCTCTGTGAGGGAATTCCTCCTCCCACCTACCCGCCCACCCATTCCCATATTCCCACCTTGACATTCCCCTTTACTGGGGCCTCTAGCACCCTCAGGCCCAACGGCCTCTCCTTTCTCCCTGATGGCCATCGAGGTGATTCTTCTGCCTCATATGTAGTCCAAACCATGGGTCAATAGATGTGTATTCTTTGGTTAGCGGTCTGAACTCCGGGACGATCAGAGGGAGGGTCAGGCCCATTGACACTCTTGCTCCCTCCATGGGGCTGTCAATTCCCTCCACTCCTTCAGACCTTTCTCCAACCCCTCCATCTGGTACCTCACTCTCAGTCCAGCGGTTACTGTTAAGTGAAACTTGGACGTTCTGAACTTTTGGGCTAATATCCACTTATCAGTGAGTACATACCATGTTCGTTCTTTTGTGACTGAGTTACCTCGCTCAGGATGATATTTTCAAGTTCCATCCATTTGCCTGCAAATTTCATTAAGTCATTGTTTTTTATAGCTGAGTAGTACTCAATTGTGTAAA
>JAPYYD010005723.1:0-11834 GCA_028551405.1 Uromys caudimaculatus | reverse complement strand
TGTCAAGGTGGGAATATGGGAATGGGTGGGCGGGTGGGTGGGAGGAGGAATTCCCTCTCAGAAGTGGGGAGGGGGAGGGGACACAGGGGTTCCAAAGAAAAGGGGAATCATCGGAAATGTAAATAAAATATCAAAAAATAAAAAAGAAAAAAAAAAAGAAAAAAAAAAGTTAAAAGTACTGGGAGGGAGAGAGTGCTTTGATCTTTACCTATCCCATTACCTGTCTCCTTAGGAGAACTGGCTGAGTTCATAACCCTAGTTCTATTTTTTTCAGTGCTTGAGAAGTGTATTGCCATGGTAATAGAAAACAAACTAATAATACATTTTTTATTTCTTAAATTACAATCTGACTTTTTTCATTCTTGTATGTTTATCTTCCCCTTTCTATCCTACCTACCTAATTCATCTTCTGGGCTCTTCATTGATGGTTTGTGGAGATGAATTCCACATAGAGTTTATGAGTCACAGTGTTCAGAGTCAAAGTAGAACGATAGAATTTGTAATGTTACTCTTACCTGGGCCAACAGTGGTCTCCTCAAGTTTTTCAGTCACATTAGTGGTCAAGGTTGAACTCACTATAGTTGTTGCTATGAAAACAGAGAATCAAGGTCAGAGGCCTCCCTTGCACTGAAGAGCTGTGAGGGTAGGAGGTCGTGGAAAAGGCTTTATGTCTTTGCTGGAGACCTCCTGTGATCTATACTGTACTATGAGGTAAAACATTTCACTTCCTTACTATAAGGGTGGTCAGTGGAAAGCAGATATATAAAGAAGAAGTAATATGCCCATAGTCACATAGTCATGATGCTTTCTTTTTGCTTCATGATTCTACTTCACTCTCTTTGCTACACTCCTTTACTACCATGATCTCCCTGAGTAAAACAGTAATCTCTTTGCCCAAATTCAGCGGAATTTCATATCCTTGGTTTTCATACATCATTTTAAAGCACGGTTGTAACAAAGCCCTAGCATAACTTACCTTCCAAAGAGGATTGCATGGTTGTAAGTGCTTCAGTATTGATTATAGGTGGATTATAGGGGTCTGTAAGGAAAAAAGGAGCCTGGTCAAGGAATCTGGTAACCTTAGATAAACTAGAAAAATTTGGAATTTAAGGTAAACATAGTCAGATTCACGATTGGACCTCTCAACCCTCCCTCATGATGCTGGCAAGTGCTATTGCCTGTTCATTGCATATCACTCCAAGCCTGGGTTCGTAAGCCAAGGTTCATAGACTGTCAGTGAATCAGAATCTTCAGTGGAAAGGGTGAAAATTTGACAGAGGACATGTATTTTAGTTTTCACTGACTTTTAGCTAAAATATAATGATTCCTTCTTGATAAAGACTTTAGAAGTCTAAGAAAGGAGGTGTTAGTGGGTGACTTCAATGAAAATGGTGAAGTAATGACTTTAAAAATTTTACCCCCTCACAGAAATAAAGGCATAACTGAAATATTTTGATTTTGTCACTTTCCAAGAATTTTGGAAATTGGTTCATAGGAATTTATGGTGTATTTATGAAGGAGAAACAGCTGGGTTTTGTAATAACATGAAGCTTTGTGGTATTTCAACTTACCTCACAGTTAATAAAAAATTAATACCCTATTTCAGATACAAGAGTAAGCAGTTCATTCCAAAAATGGTATCTTTATTTGACCTACTTGATGATTTTCTGGAAAAAAAAACCCATGAATTCAAAGGTTTGTGTTATTTAGTACCTATAGTAAAAAGTCTTTCACTATGGCTAGGAGAATACTTATCACACAGTTGCCTAAGACAATGGATATCAGTTTGGGGAAAGAAGATACTAACTAAGAATTTTTAAAGGAAATGCTCACAAATAGATATTCCCAAGGAAGTTTGAAAAGTCCGATGACTTCCCACAGTGAAGGATGACAAACCCTTTCATAAAGTCTTTTGCATATTCAGAAAAAATATAAGAAAGGCATAAGGACACACAGTTAGCCTTAGGTTTCATATTAGCAGAAAATAAAAAAGTGCCATAATTGTAAAGTGACTATACACTGATATCTTAACTAAACAAGCAACATTGTTCTCCAGTGAATAATACATGATTTATTTGCATCTAGAAATTAAGAAAATCTCTAACCAGTCATTAACTGACCTCTAAGTTAATTAAATAGTGGGTTCAGTGGCTACTCATAACAATGAATACACAAGACTATACAATATTAATTTTTAAAAACCACCAAGTCCTGAACAATCAAACAAACAAACAAACAAACAAACAAACAACAGGTAAGAAGAACATGTTTGGGCTGCATAGAAAAACCCCATCTAAAACACAAACAAACCCCAGATGAAAATGAAGGAAAAATCCAAGATACTTCCTAAATAAATAATGTGCATAAGAATATTCTCTAATAGGTTGGACCCATAAGAAATGTCAAAAGGCATTCTTTAAGCTAAAATAAAGGGGCAGTGGATGATATCCAAAACTAATATGAAGAAATAAAAAAGCACCAGTAGAGATAACTATACAGTTAAGTATTGAGTCTAAACACACTTTTGTAACCTGACTTAAAAAAACACTTTACAAAACAGTAATTCAAAATCAATACTTCTACCATCATAATACACTAAGATGTAATTTACAGTAATGGTAGAATTAAAAGATAAGAAATTGAGCTGAATAGAAACAATCTTTTATATATTATAAAATTAAATTGCAATAAATCCAATAAATTAAGAATTGATGATATCCCACTGAGAAAAAATAATGAAAATACTTAGTAAATGTCTTAGTTAGGATTTATATTGCCGTGATAAAACACCATGACTTAAAGCAACTTGGATTAGAAAGGATTTATTTCAGCTTACAAGCCTCAGGTCATACTATATCACTTAGAGAAGTCATAGCAGGGATTCATATTAGGACCTAGAGGTAGGAATTGAAGTAGGAACTATAGAAGAATGTTGCTTACTTACTCAATCTGCTTTCTTACAGCATCCAGGACCACAAACCAAGGGGCTGGTACTGTCTGTGGTAAATTGGGCCCTCTCACACCAATCATCAACCAAGAAAATACACCACAGGCTTCACAGGTCATTTTATTAGGGACATTTCCCCAGTTGAGGTTCCCTCATACAAAATGAATAGATTTTCTGAAGTTGATATGAAACTAGCCAGCACAGTAAACTAAACAATAATTGAACTATATACACTAGAAATTATCTATTAAATATCAAAGGTAGAAGCAATGGATGAATGCAGAAATAAATATAAAGGATAAAGATTACAAATAGAAAATTGCAGACAAAATACTACTTTATTAATAATTAGATTAAATATAAGCAGAAAATCTCAGATTTAAAGACAGAGTCTCAGATTATCATATCTAGCTATATAATATCCTTGCTTAGTGCTCAAAGGAAAAAAAAGGTTTTAAAGTAAAAGAATGTCAAAAGCATACCAAGCAGTCTTTAGACAAGGTATAGATAGAATGACTATACGGATATAAAACAAATTAAATTTGAGAAAAACATTTTATTAGGTACAAAGAAGAACAATGGGTAATACTAAAAATTTCTTTTTGTGAAGGAGGAAATTCATTTGTAAATATATACTGGTAGTATACAGCCCCCAAATTCATGAAGAAATGATTAGTAGAATAGGAGGGAGACAGAGTTAATTAAATACTAATAATTTGAATTCAATATCTCACTTTAAATGGTGTGCATGACAATGAGAAACAGGTTCAAAGTTTGAACAACACTGTTAACCAACAGTGGTATATATAGAACATTTGCTATAATAATAGCAAAGTAGATACTATTATCAACTACACATGGAGAATTACTTGAGAAAGATCATATTCTGTGTATAAAACAAATCGCAGTAAATTTTAAAACTATTTGAAATAATTCATCCTCTCCAACTGAATAAAATAAAACTACAAGTAAGGCCTGTAGTACTGGTTCAGTGGTTAAGAGTTCTTTAAGCTCTCACAGAGGACCTGGTTTTGGCTTCCAGCACTGACATAATCACACATTATCATATATAGATCAAGTTCCAGGGAATCTATGTCATCTTCTGACCTCCACGTGCATGAGGCAGGCACTTGGTACCCGCATATTATGATGGTTTGAATGGAACTGGCCCCTATGGGCTCATGTACTTGAAAACTTGATCGCTAGTTGATGCAACAACTTGGGAAGGATTAGGATGTGTGGACCTGTTGGAAGAAATATGTCTCTGGGGGTAGGCTTTGAAGTTTCAAAAGACTTGTGTCATTCCCTGTATCCTCTTTCTCAGACTCCTGCTTTCAGATGAAAATGTGAGATTTTAGATGTTTCTGCAGCCATGCCTTTGCTTTGGTGTCATGGAATCTAACCCAGGGAAGAGGGATGCCTGGAGCTGGGGGCGAGCACCCTCTCAGAGGCAAAGGGGATGGGGAATGGGGTGAAAAACTCTGGGAAGAGTTACAGGGGGCAACATTTGGGATATAAATAAATAAAACAATTAATTAAGAAATTAGTAAAAACAAAAGAAAGAAATTGCAAGCTCAATCTATTTACTTCATAAGTTTGTTAAAGCATTTTATCACAGCAATCAAAAAGTAACTAAGACACATATACATGAACGTAAAATACTCATATGTATAAAATGATAAATAAATCTTTAAAACCAGAAATGTAAATTTTAAAAGATGAATGAGGAAATAAAATTATATAATTTAAACGAGTAAAAAAATATTTGGATTGCTAATTAAACAACTACTAACAAGGAAAAGATCAAGCTCCAGTGTCTTCACAACTCAGTTCTGCCAGATATTATGCATATTAAGGAATGTTTTGTGGGACATGCTACAGAACACAAGTACTAAGATAAAAAATAGGTTAGACTTCAACAAAATTACAAACTTTGGGGGCCTTAAAGGGTACTATCATGAAAATAAAAATACAACATGTTGGGTTGGAGAGATGGCTTAATAGTTAAGAGCACTGGCTGCTCTTATAGAGGACCTGGGTTTGATTCTCAACACCCACATGATGGCTTGCAAACATCTATAACTCCAGATATAGAGCATTTGATTCCTCTTCAGACTTCTTTAGGCACAAGACATATATATGTTGCATAGGCATACCTGTAGGCAAAACACTCACAACATAAATAAATGTAAAAAATTGTAAAAGGACAATATGAAGAATGGAGAAATACTTGCAAATAATGAATTTCATAAGACCATAGTATTCCAAATAAATAATTTACACTCACAACTCAAGAGTAATTAGACAAATGTAATTTTGAAATGTCTAAAGTATTTAGATGTGCATTTATCATAGAAGGTTGAAGTCATTACAATATCTGATTTTGGAACATATCACAGAAGTATAATAAGCAAAACCAGCACAATACTGCTATAAAAAGACACAGGTCAGTAAAACAGAGTCCTGGAAATAAACTAACACATGTGAAACCAAGTAGTTACTTGTACATGTACAAAATCACACCAGAGAAACAATAGCCTTTTTAATAAATGGTGCTGGGGAAAGTGGATATTACTAATATTCAAACCTGACCTTTATTACCCTATGTAAGAACAACCAAAGTGGATTAAGAACTTCAATGTGAGATTGGGAACTCTGAATCTATTAGAAACAAGCATAAGGAAATCTTCGATATATGAGTAGAGGCAATGATTTTTTGGTAACAACCTCAAAAACACACAGGAAAAAAACTATTAAACTCTCATTGATATTACATCCAACTAAAAAGTATCTGTATTGGAAAAGAAATAACTAAAGGGAGAAGAGAGATACAACCTGTAGACTGGAAGATTAGAAATGAAAATAAACACTCTGGGTGAAGTGAACAAAGTCCTCTACTCTAGATGTACAACAGCAGCAATATAAACTTTGAGAACACTTGAAGTAGTGAATAAAAGAGCCAGCAAAGTAATCTAGGGATAGTCATGCAGAGAAACTGTAGAAAACACAGGTAAAAGTGGTTAGAAGGAGTAGAAAGGAATGGGCAGCAGGGTCAGCTGCTGCAGAAAATTTTATATGGTAGAGTATAAATGGATAGAGTTTAGGCTTTTGCTATGTAGACAGTAATGCTCTTTTCTGTTTGCAAAGTTTTGTGGTAAACTGGGAAGTACAGTTGGTGGGAACTATGTGCCCTGGAAAGACTTTAGTGAATATAGGAGAAATAGGGTGGCATTTAAAAAGACAATGCAATTGTATTTCCCAACACTTTTTAAGTTTCTAATGAGGCAGTGACCCCAAGGTGCCTGTGATTAGCAAATTAGAATTACAGAGGTGTCTAGGATCACAGTACTCTACGATGTTTTTGCTTACCAATGTATTTCTACTCTCACAGTGACTTACATTTCTGAACACGGAGCTCAATGATCTTATCTCTCATTACTTGGTTTCCATCAGGAGTCTGCCAGGTGACCTCACATGTGTAGTGATTCCTGTCATCCATTTGTAGGGTATTCAGTTGGAGGGACACATCCCCTTGAACTTTGTTGCTTACTTTCAGGCGGCCTCTGTATTTTGCCTGCTGGATATGGTCTCCAGTGGAGTCACGTAAGAAGATGGTGACAGGGTCAGAACCACGTTGTACCAGCCATTTCACCAAAACTTGCCTGTAGCCTTTCAGGGGATCATAGATGCACTGAATCTTCACATCTCCTTTCCAGGTCCCTGTCACACTCTCTGGTGTTTTTAGGCTGGGATGGCCTAAAGACAAGGAACAAAGTCAAAGAAGCAAAAACAGACACTCACTGGCGTGAGTGACAGGTTCAATAGGTTTCTGGGAAACACCCTTTCTTCAATCACACTCTATTCATCCCTGTGCTTTCTGGTCTGTTAACTTTCCCATCAACATGAGTCAGTCCCAAGGATAAAGACTTTAACACTCTTTAGTTCTAGTGCTTTCAAGCTCCATTTATGTCATTGTCTTGCTAGGAGGTAGCCCTCAGTAAATCACTTCCACCATGAAGGATCCATTTCCCCCCAAATATTATGTGGAGGATTATGTTAGGATAGACTAATCTTTAGGAATTTTATTATATATATAATATATATAAATATATATTATATATATAAAATATTTTCTTTTACTATTTTCAAATGAGATGTAGGAAGAAAAATGGTGAATAGTAGAAACTGAAGTACTTCATTTTGTGCAGCTTGCTGCTTAAAAGAGACTCACTCAAGAGAAAGGCTCGGTGATTGGGACATAAAATAAAGTTCTTTTCTGGCAGGGTGAAAGAGATGAGCAATAGAAGACTCTAAAGGTGAAACATAGGGTGAAGCAAAAATCCTGGATGTATATTACCATTTAACCAAACCATTAGCTGTTAGATTTGAAATGTGTACTTTGCAAGCATGTCTAGCTGATTTTGTCCTTATTTCTCTTTTCTCTTTGTTTTTTTTCATTTCCTTTAGTTCTTATCAAAAAGATATTAGAAAATGATATCCTGAGGGGGAAAAGATTTCATCCATGCTTGGTCTGGAAAAGAAAAGAAGTAACTCTCTAGCACTGGTTGTGCTAGTTATTGTGTGGTGGAAACAAAGAAAATTGCTTCTTGATGGGCTGAAGAGTTGGGGGGACCCCAGATGCAAAAAGAGATGTGGGCCCATTGCATTAGAATTTTTCATATGTAAGCTCATATCTTGATGACTTTGTATTTTATTCAACTGGGGCCAGTGGCTATATTTAGGCAATGTCTTTCCTGGTAGATATAGTTTCAAAATGCAAGGTATCACTGACTAAATCTTGTTTATTTAGCACACATTTCAGTTAAGCAGGTAGAATATGATGGCTTGTGCATAGAGTGAGGTTCTGTTATCTGACTTTCAGGATACATTGCTAAGTACCAGAGCACCTACTAATGAGGTCACTGAAGTTGAATCTATGGTCTTTGCCTCACCAGGAATTCTTGGAACATCCATGGTATATCTTAACCATTAGAGAGGCCAACTTCAGTAAAAACAAGCAAATAAACATAGCCCATCATTGCTAAGTACTTCAACTTATGTTTGACCTAATGCTACCCTATAAAAAGTTGAAGCAAGCAGAAATTCAGCAAGAACCATTTTTACCCTATACTGAGTCTTAAGTAGTTATTACTTGTACTTAGTTTCCTGAAAAGGAATTTTATTTCCTTGAATAGAAAATGAGTGTGGAAGAAAAGTCACAGAAATAATGCTGCTATGAGTTAACCCCGACTCTGCTGAGCTATTTATCTAGAACTAGATTCCTGCAAACAGACTCTACAACTGGGCTACTATGTCCACCGGGAAGTGAGTTATCTCAGAGGCTAGTAATATACCACATCCTTTAGTTGAAGAAGCTAGAGATGTTTAGCTTAGAGAAGAGAGTTAAGGGGACACAGTGTTTTCTGTTCTTCAGATGTTTCAAGCACTGACATGGAAAAAGGAATAATATATGTTCTGGGTTGATCATGAGAAGCCCTAGAGTAGGATGGATGTCAGTAAATGTCTGTGTTCTAAAAGTGTATGAATAACAAGGGCTGAGCAGTTGCAAATAATTCTAATCAGTGGTATGTGTTGCTTTTATCTATTTATTTATAAACTGAGTCTCACCATGTAGCCCTAGATGTCCTGGAACTTCCTATGTAGACGAAAGTGTCCTTGAGCTCACAAAGATCAAAGTGCCTCTATCTCCCAACAGCTAGGATTAAAGGTGTGTCCCAACATCCCTGGTTACAGGTTACTTCTAAGGTCACATCTATTTACTCAACAACATTTATTCATTGGGGAGGTGTATATTGTAGCAAGTCAAAGTTTAGAAATGAAAATTAGTCCTAATTATAGAATTTCAAGGGAAAAGGAGAATATGGGAGGCTTGGGTGATATTGGAGTCCACTGACATCCCTGAAATATTTGGAAAGTCATGCAGATACTTTCCAAGAGAAGAACCCCTTCAGTTTCTACCCAAAGCAGCTTCTGGAACCTTTACCAGACTTTAATGACTTCCCTCCCTTCTGCCCAATATTCAGAAAGCCTGAAGAATTGCAGGTAGCTGTGACTGCCCATGAGAAACAAGCTTTTCCCAGTAAACACTCAGTCAACACTCACATTTTCTGCCAGAGGGAGAAGAGGTAGTCAGGTATCAGTGTGCTGCCTTACCATAGGTGAGCACTATTAGGTGGCCCAGGAATAGCAAGCCTGATGAGATCTCCATCCTATGTAAAGCCACTTCTATTCGTCCTTCCATCCTCCTGCTACTGAAGAGCCTGAAAATGCTGGTAGCTGCCAGTGTCTGCTTTGCTTTTCTCTATTTTTTCCAAATTCCAGTTTCATCATGCACTCCTCCGTCTTCCGTATTACATAATAGTCACATAAGGTTCTTTTCCTCTTACCCTGCCTAAGGATGAGTGAAACTGTTCCTTATTCTTCTAGGACTTGAAATTCTCTGGGACAAGTGGTGCTCTCTGGTCTTTAATGTCCCAGATTTTTCAGTTTGCTCAAAGTTTACCAAACAGGGATGTTTTCCTTACTGGTCAGGTCTAGGGAATTCATTTGTTCTGGTACATGGACTTTAATAATAATTGGTGTGGCCTTCTTAAGGCCAACCAACTCCCCTATTTTCCCTCCCCTTACCCCCTCCCCTTCAAAAATATCTCAATGCCCATACTCAGCTTGAAGAAGTTATGGAGAGTCATTCCCTGGGCTTTGGGGCTGGAGGTGGTTATTATAGGCTGCCTTTCTAGGGAATTTATAAATGGTCATAATTGGAACAGGAAGGAAATAGCTAGAATTGATTGTATAGCCATAATCTCTATTGGTAGAAATGTTTGTATTTGTTACTAAGTTGAAGTCTTAATCTTTTATTTTGGTAAAGAATTTATTTTGATGCAAAGTCAAGGTTTTCAATTGGTATAAATTTCATCTCTTGATACAAATATTTTAAAAGTACAGGGCTTAGACCCAGCCCTTCTATAACTGTTATTATAAACGGTTCTGAGATAATTAGGCCTGTTAAGAGCCAAATAGCAAATTCATGGCTCTCAGTTTATTGTTAGGGTGTTTTCAAGATTTTAACTAGAAATAGCTGAGAGTAGTTAATGGAGAACAATCCAGATTACTTTACATAGATAGTTGGTTTCCAAAAACGTCAGTAATCCAGAGAATGTGACATTTAATGTTATTTATTCACTAGTTGTTGAGACAAGTTTGCTCCTGACAGCGTTCCCTTTCTTGGATTCAAAGAAGAAATTGAGCATCAATGGAGTTGCTCCAGTTGTGGTGAGACAGCCACCAGGCAAGAATTGCCTCACTTCTCCTGCAACCTATACCGTTCTTGAAAGGACACAATTTACAGGTAAGAACAGCTTAGTTCTGCCAAGACAGAATAGGCTAGTCCTTAGTTTCCTGTTTTTCAAAGGTATGTCAGATGATCCTGGGTCAGAAGGCTGAAGACTGGTGCTCCAACTTCCTGACTTACTGGGGCTGTATAGGTAGGCAGCTGTCTCTACAATTTGTCTCAGTTCTGGCAGCTATGTTAGGCTTCCTAGATATTTTCAGTTTATGTTGTTCATTCTCAGATTTCTGGCGGGGTTGAAAAATTACTTATAGTCTCTTAGCCAACCCAGGCTATTTATTTTGAGAGAACAGTTTTGAGAGGATGGTTTTCAGATGGCGTACAATATAAAGCGAGGACATAAGTCAAGGTAGAATCATAGTCTTTTAATTTGGGATAGATGACAATGTTCTATCTTAATGACAAAATTGATGGATTGGGTGTTAGGTCAATCTATACTTCATAAATTACAAACTACTAGTAGTTGTGCTCTATATTTGTGAGAAAGGTTTTGTTTTTTTATTAGAACAGAAAGGGGGAAGTGTTGTGGATAGCCCCGGGGCTGTTTGTATTCCATAAGTTGTACCAATAACCCCACACCCCTCCATAGATGTGGACAGTGTATGAGTTGGAGACATCTGAGTGTTTCATAGTATGAGTTTAGTGCATTGGAAGACTTTCTATACAGAAACTTTTTAGTAATTGACAAACCTAGGGATATAGTTGATTTGGGAGGGTGCCCCATATCTCACAGTGGGAAAGTTTGTTGACTGACTTTTGCTAGTAGCCCCATCTCTGAAGACAAGAAATGATTAGTTTTAATTAGTACTCTTCATGATGCCTTTGTAAAGACATCTATATTTTTTTCTTTAAAGAGAAAGATAAGCCCTATTTGTAGTTTGCTAGATTTAATAGGGGTATGCTTTATTAGCATGAAAGTTTTAATTTATTTCACATTGATACAGAACAATAAAGAGACACTCCCTAAGGGTAGTTGCTTTAAATATTATCCTTCTTCACAGACTCCAGAGTGACAGAAATTTCATACACACTCTAATTATAAATAAGTTTATAATGACTTTCAAACAAACTTTGGATATGTAAGCAATTCCAAAACCAGAAATTAATGCTTCATTGTAGGTAATGTCTAACATTTGTTTTCTTTTTTATTGGCTGGATATAAGAGGTTATGGATAGAAACTTGTACAGAGAAGAGCGAGAATCTGTGGAAAGACATGCTTCCTAAGAGGTAGTTGCATATAGTTGATGTGAAAAGGACCTTACTATCACTTGGAATTCTTTTTTTTTTGTTTGTTTGTTTGTTTATTTTTGTTTTTATCTTATTTTATTTTTGATACTTTATTTACATTTCCAATGTTTCCCCTTTTCTGGGTCTCCTCTTTGGAAGCCCCCTATCCCCTCCCCATCCCTACCTCTATGAGGGAATTCCACCTCCCACCCACCCGCCCACCCATGCCCCTATTCCCACCTTGACATTCCCCTTTACTGGGGCCTCTAACACCCTCAGGCCCAAGGGCC
>JAPYYD010005722.1:0-11834 GCA_028551405.1 Uromys caudimaculatus | reverse complement strand
GCAGAGCCAAACTATCCTGCTACAACAGATCCTGAGTATCCTAATCAAAGGAAGCATGACAAGAGTAGCTTGAATCCAATCTTATAAAGATGATAGAGGTCTTTAAAGAGGACATTAATAAATCACTTAAGGAAATACAGGAAATGCATTCAAACAGGTAGACTCATTATAAGGGGAAGGAAATAAAGCTGTGAAGGAACATATAATCAAACAGGAGAAGGATATGAAGAAACTGTCCAAGACCTGAAATGAGAAATGGAAGCAATAAAGAAAACTAAAACTGGGGCAATCCTATAAATGGAAAATATAGGAAAGAGAATAAGAGCTACAGCTGTAAGCATCACCAACAAAATACAGGAGATGGACGAGAGAATCTCAGGTGATCACTCACTGGATCACTCACTTCAGGACAGAAATATACATAAAAATAAAAGACTTTCTAAAATTAGATCAAAATGTGGGTACCACACACTAAGACTTGTGGTGCACTAGAAAGCAGAGCTAAGAGGAAAGTATATAGCACTAAATGCCATCATATAGAACATGGGTGTTCTCACACTAATAAATTAAAAGTACTTCTGAAGGCTCTGTTAAAAAAAAAAAAACAACAACAAAAGAAGTGTAAACAGCTAGGGCGAGTAGACAGCAGGAGATAATCAAACTCATACAAAACAGTGGGGAGATGAGACCTGAAGAGACCATCTCTGGCAGATTGAATGGGACTCAAAAGGAGGAATGGGGTCTGCAACCTTCAAGGAGCTGAAGGAATGGCAAACCCAAAGGAAGTCCAACATTATCAACTAACCCAGAAGCCTTTTTTCCTCCCTGAGTCTACTCTGCCAAGTAAAGATCAAACAAAGGCTGGTTCTAGTCCCCCTGAACATATGTAGCAGAGGACTTCTTTTTGACCTCAGTGAAAGAGGATGTGCTTAATACTGGAAAGACTTGATGCCGTAGGAAACTGAGATGCCTTGGGAATCACAGGGAGAAGGAGGGAGCACCTTCTCAGAGTCAAAGTGGAGGGGAAAGGGGGTGAAGAACTCTGGAAGGGGGGACCTGGAGGTGGTCCAATATTTGAAATATAAAAAATAAAAGTTAATTTTTAAAAATTTCTGAAAGGGTTACTAAGGATATTGCACATTACTTTAAGTGATTTACCACCAGTCAAGATTCCTTGGTTGAGAATTCTGTTTAGCTTATACCCATTTTTAAATTGTGTTATTTGTTATTTTGAGAGTTTAATTTATTGTTCTTTGTATATTTTGGATATTAGTGCTCTATTGGATATAGGATTAATGAAGACCTTTTCCCAATTTTAAGCTTGCCATTTTGTCTTATTGAAAGTGTACTTTGTCTTATAGAGGGTTTTCAGTTTCATGAGGTCCCATTTGACATTTGTGGATCTTAGAGACTGAGTTATTGCTCATTTGTTCAAGGAATTTCCCTTGTGTCAATATGTGCGAGAATCTTTCCCACGTTTTCTTCTATTAGATTCAGTGTATCTGGAATTACATTGTGGACCTTGATCCATATATGAGCTTTGCCCAGGGTGATAACTATGGATCAATTTGCATTATTAAACATGCAGACCACCAGTTAGAACACCACTATTTATTGAAGATGCTTTCTTTTTATCTCAGTATATGGTTTTGTTTGTTTTTTTAAATACCAAGTGTCCATAGGTGTGTGAGTTTCTTTCTAGTTCTTCAGTTCTATACTACTTATCTACCTGTCTGTCTCAACATCTATACCATGCAGTTTTTATCACTATTGCTCTGTACTACAACTTGAGGTCAGCAATGGTTATTCACCCAGTTCTTTTCTTGCTGAAAATTGTTTTCACTATCCTGATTTTTTAGTTATTCCATATGATCGTGAGAACTGCTCTTTCCATGTCTGTGAAGAACTGTGTTAAAACTTTGATAGGGATTGCATTTAATTTGCAGATTGCTTTTGGTAAGGTATACGGTTTTTACTGTGTGATTCTTTTTTTTTAAAAGATTTCTTTTCTGTATATGAGTTCACTATAGCTATCTTCAGATACACCAGAAGAGGGCATCAGATCCCATTACAGATGGCTGTGAGCAACCATGGTTGCTGGGAATTGAACTCAGGAACTTTGGAAAAGCAGTCAGCAGTCTTAACCACTGAGCCATCTCTCCAGCCCAACCCTACTATTCGAATCTTAATGATCCATGAGCATGGGAGATCATTCTATGCCACAGTTGGTCCTTAATGACCCAGGTGTGATCCAGGTGGAGTCATCCACTTCACTGCATGTGCAGCTTCTTACAGGAACTTAGAAGACTGATCTGCCTTCTGAGCTTGCTTTGCAACATAATCCAACTGAAATAAAGCAATATGATCCAGCTGAAACAAAGGATGGGGTCTGTGGGCTCTCCCTATATAACCGAAGTGCAGAATATTACATTTTGAGCTTTGATCAGAAACTTTGTCATCGCTTTATCCTTATCTCCCACCCTGTCCCTTTTTCATTTCCAGCCTTCCTTTGAGGTAGACCCAGTTCATCCTCAGCCACGGGCAGGCAACAATTCTAAATCTGGAAGTCTTCTTCAATTTCTTTCTTCAGAGACTTAACATTCTTGTCATGTAGGCCTTTCACTTCGTAGAGTAGAGTTACACCAAGATATTTTATATAATTTATGACTATTGTGAACAGTGTTGTTTCCCTAATTTCTTTCTTGGTCCATTTATCCTTTGTATAAAGTAAGGCTAGTGATTTGTTTGAAATACTTTCATATCCAGGCTATTTGATGAAGTTAATTATCAGCTGTAAGAATTCTCTGGTAGAATTTTTTGGGTTGCTTATATATACTAACATATCATTCACAAATAGTGATATGTTGACTCCTTCATTTCCAATTTGTAATCCATTGACCTCCTTTTGTTGTATAAATGCTCTAGCTGTCAAGAGTGTGGTGAAAGACGAACATTCCTCCACTGCTGGTGGGATTACAAACTGATAAAACCACTCTAGAAATCTATCTGGTGGTTTCTCAGAAAATTGGAAATAGGTGTACATGAAGATCCAGTTATCACTCCTGTGCATATATACAAAAGAAATTCTGCCATATCACAAGGACACATGCTCCACTATGTTCATAGCTGCCTTATTTGTAATAGCCAGAAGGTGAAAACAACCCAGATGTCCTTCAACCAAGGAATGGATGTAGAAAATGTGGTTCATTTATACAATGAAATACTACTCAGCGACTAAAGATGAGGACATCATGAAATTGCCATACAAATGGAAGGAACTAGAAAATATTATCCTGATTGAAGAACCCAGGCCCAAAAGGACATACATGGTATGAACTCACTGATAAATGAATATAAACCAAAAATTTCAAAATACTCATGCTACAACTCACAGACCATATGAAGCTTAAAAAGAATGAAGAGTCAAGTGTGAATATTTTAATCCTACATAGAAGGGGTAACAAAATAATCACAGGAGGCAGAGGAGGGGAGGGACATAGATGAAAGAGGGGAAGGAAGGAAAAAGGCAGCAAGATCAGGTATGTGGGAGACAGGAGAGAAGCCCAGAAGGTCAGGAGAATGAATAGAAATATGCAACAGTGTGGGAGTGTGGGATTGAGTGAAACTCTAGAAAGTCCCAGACATGATGGATGTGGGCGGCTCCCAGGACCCAGTAGAGAGGACCTTACCTGAAATGCCAAATAGTGGGTAGATAGAACGGAAATTGAACACCTCCAGTAGACAGAAATGGCCCATATTTGAGGGATGGGGAAACCTGACTAGCTTCAAAACTTTGACCCAGAGTTGTTCATGTCTAAAGGACATGCAGTGACAAAGGTGGAACAAAGACTGAAGAAAAGGCCATGCACTGACTGGACCAAATTGAGATCCATCTCATGGTCAGGCACCCATGACACTATTACTGATGGCATGCTGTGTTTCAGAAAGGAACTGGAATGACGGTCCTCTGAGAGTCTCTTCCAGCAGCTGACTGAGACAGATGCAGATACTTACAGCCAATCATTGGGCTAAGTCAGGGACAGACATGGAAAATTTAGGTGAAGGACTGAAGGAGATGAAATGGGTTGCAACCTTATAGGGAGAACAACAGTATCAACTGAACCAGACATCTCAGAGTTCCCAGAAATTAAGCCACAAACATGGACTGGTGCATCTGCCATACTACATATGCAGCAGAGGACTGCCTTGTCTGTCCTCAGTGGAAAACAATGAGCTGAATTCTGTAGAAATTCTGTGCCCCAGTGATGCTAGCAGTGTGAGGAAGTAGTAGGTAGATCATTGGGTGAGGACTCTCAGATGCAAAGGCTATGGGTTATGCAGTGAAGAACTCATGGAGGGGGAAGTGTAGAAGAGGTTGCAACATTTGGAATGTAAATAAGTAAAATAATCAATTTTACCAACTAATAAAATGAATGAAAGCAAAAATAAAGTAGAAAGAAACAAAGAACAACCGAAAGTATCAAGGAAACTACAATCAGGTTCTTTGAAAAAAATCAACAATTTATACAAACCCTTACCCAAATTAACTAAAAGCCAGAAGGAAAGTAACCTATTTAAGAAAATTCAAATTGAAAAAGAGACATAACTATGGACACTGAGGAACTTCACAATAATCATTAAATCGTTCTTGAAAAACCTATAATCCATAAAATTGGGAAATATAAAGGATTAGATCATTTTCTAGACATATAACAATCACCAAAGCTTAATCAAGAACAGGTAACCTATCTGGATAGTTTTCTAACCCTTAAGGAAATTGAAGTAATCATTAATAGTCTCCCAACCAAAAAACCAAAAAAAAGGTCTTGGGCTTGATTGTTTCAGTGCACCACTCTAACAGTTTCAAAGAAGAATTAATGACAATATTTCCAGATACGCAGGAGTGGCTCAATATAAAAATCAGGGTTTTCGAGAGTAACAGAACTTATGTTATGTCTATATATATTAAGAGAATTTGTTGTAATGACTTGCAATCTGCAGTACAACTAACCCAACAATGGAAAAGAGGGAATGGGAAGTCCAAGAATATGGCTCAGTCACATGAGGCTAGGTATCACCTCTGGTCTTCTGTATAGTCAGGATTACTGCATAAGTAGGTTCCAACAGATATACTAGCAAGTGATTGCAAGCAGGTGAGGAAGAGTGAGACGTTCTTCTTCTATTATCCTTATGCAGGCCTCCAGCAGAATGTATTCCCCCCACATTAATGGTGTACACAACCATATAGTTTTGGAATTTTCTCTGTGACAGGCTGGCTTTGATCTCAGAGTTCTGCTTGCCTCAGTCTCCTATAATTAAAGATATATACTACCTAGTCCTAAGCATCTCATGGCCACTATGCCTCAAGATCTGAATAAAAGTGTTTGCCATCCCATGTCCAGATGTTGGTCAGAAGCCTGTTTCCTAAAGCCTGAGATTTTGATCATAGGTGTTCCCTCCATTTCTGGATCATACTTCATTCCAGGGATAGTCAAGTTGAGAACCAGGGATAGACATCACAATACTGCACCATATTAAAAAAGTGAAAGAAAAACCACACATAACTGTATTGCTAGATACCATTAATGTGTTGGAGAAAATCCAGCACACCTTTATGATAAGTTTGGAGAAAGAAGTGATACAAGGGACATACCTAAACAAAATATAGGCAATATACAGAAGCCAATACACAAAATCAAATTAAATGGAGAGAAACTTAAAGCATTTCCACTAAAATCAGTGACAGGAAAAGGCTGTCTACTCTCCACATGTTTCTTCAATACAATACTAGAAATTCTATATCAAGCAATAAAGCAACTAAAAGAGATCAAGGGAATACAATTTGGAAGGGAAGAAATCACTATTTCTATTTTCAGAAAATATGATCATATATATAAGTGAACAAAAATTCTACCAGAAAATAACAGTTGATAAACATTTTAGCAAAGTGTCTGCATAAACAATTGACTTGAATACATCATTAGCCCTCTACACAAAGTGATGAAAAGTTAGGGAAACAGAACCATTCACAATAGCCACAAACAAAATGAAATGCATTAATTTACCTCTAAATAAGCAAGTGAAAACCTGAATGACAAGAACTTCAAGTATCTGAAGAAAGAAACAGGAAGATATCAAAAGGTGGAAAGATCCCCCTTGCTCACGTATCAGTAGGACTAAAATAATGAATATCAGTGCAATTCCCAACAAAATTAGAACAAAATTTCTCACAAATCTTGAAAGAAAATTCTCAACTTCATATGGAAAATCAAAAAAACAAAAACAAAAACCACAGGATAGATAAAATATTCCTGAACAACACAAAAAGAACTTCTGGAGCTGTCAATATCCATAACTTTAAACTGTACTGCAGAACAATAGTAATAAAATTTGCATGGCATTTGTATAGAAATAGATAGGGGAATAAATGGAATTCAATTGAAGACCCAAAAATAAACCACACAACTATGAGTACTTGAGTTTTGGCAAGGAAGCTAAAACCATACAATGGAAAGGGGAGACCATCTTCTATGGATGATGCTGGTCTAACTGGATGTTCATGTAGAGAAGTGCAAATAGATCCATATTTATCATGCCGCATAATACTCAAGTCCAAAAGAATCAAAGACCTCATTATAAATTCAGACATACTTAATCTAATAGAACAAAAAGTGGGGAATAGCCTTGAACTTGTTGGAACAGGAGACAACTTCCTACACAGAACAACAATGTGTCTGATACTATTGTCAAGAATAAATAAATTGAACCTCATAAATGTGAAACACTTCAGTACGTCAAGACACCATCTTCAGGATCCCTATAGATTAGGAAAAAACCATCATTACTAACTCTACATGCAATAGATGAGGACTCCTGCTTCTAAGTTGAAAGAGTGAAGACTTGTATGAGGGGTTACTGGAAGGAGAGGAAAGGCTTATAGTGGGATCTAATGTAAACAAATAACTTCAACTGAAAAGATATACATGAAGAAAAGGAAGACATTCATTTACACAGAAAACAGAAGAATAGAAACATGACAAATGAACATGCACATAGTGCTTGCATCGTGAAATGAGGACTATCTAAAGAATTCTCCAAATATTTCAGACAAAAAATATAGAAACATGAATTTTCCTAATTTTACAACACACTGCAGTTATAACAAATATCACTTAGTACATTTATTAACACACAAAGTGATATTAATAGAATGGTGATCTCATCATTGACATGCACAGTTCAGTAAATTATAACTTCCCTAATATTTATTCTTATATAGAAAGGCATTAGGAATATCATGAAAATAATAAATCTTGAAATAGGAAAACAATATTTAAAATGGTTTCATGCAGAATCAACTTAGAGACAAAAGGTGAAGAAAAAATTTGTACCATCTTTGTTTCTATACTTTTTCAATGATTTTTTTTTAATTTACCTGAGATTTATCTGTTTTCAGTGCACATGTGTATTTGCTCTGGTTCTGTTGCCAACTGCACTCAGAAAAAGTGTCCAAAACTGACATTAGTGATGCTTGTCTGCCACCATGTGGGTTGGATAGAACCAATTTTATATTTTAAAAATAGCAATTTTATTAATTGGTACATCATCACAACAGCCCTCCAAGAAAATGTGCACATTTCAGTTCTAGTCTCCTGAAGCCCTGATCATCCCTATCTCAAAACCTGAAAAATGTCTGGTACTTTTGCTATAGTCTCTGTTCACTGCACCCTCCAGGGCTCTTTGTTCTGCTCCTCAGTTGAAATAGTCTTGCTCATCACTGAGCCCTGCACATTAGAAATATATTTTTCAGAAAATACCTGGACTTCTAATACTGCTTTGCTCAATAGATAAAGAGAAAACAATGTAGAAGATTCTATATGAGATTTCCCAGTTACAGAGTTTCAGATTACTGAAATTCCATATGGAACAGTTTAAGTTAGCATAACTTGAGACCCACCATTTTAAATCACAGGTCAATCAAAAATCAAGAGTGCAAATAGGACTAAATGATTGGGATGAGGGTAGTGAACAGCAGTGAGTGCCTGAAATTTTCATGGAACAAAATATGAAGGATGACTTACATCTGCAGTGAGGGACAACATGAAGGATTAACAGAGGATCATGCAATGTTCCCTTCTCCTATGAGCATCTCAGTTTTCTCTGTGAGATGTAACAATCATTCACACAAAGCTCATATACTTGAGCGTGGTTTCCTCAGAATCCAGAAGGAGGAGCAAAACACAAAGCAAGATATCTATTTTCACCCATAAAAGCCACACAGCTACAGTTCTTCAGCACCTAATCTCAGTACAAAGCAGGATGAACAGGGTCTAAGTATTGACCCTCCACTTAAAAAGAGTTCATAGTCACAGCCAGGAATGTTTAGCAATCTTAAAGGACAACAAGAGAAGTTGGTGCCTGTGCCAGACGTTTTCCTGCACCACTTTAATCCCAGTACCAGGTAGGCAGAGTCAGACAGAGGCATCTTGAGATCTGACTTGGTATACAATGTGACTTCTGATTGAGACAGGGAAACGAATCTTATTCAATAAAACAAATCAAAACAATCCACTGTGCCACACCTTAACCATGTGTACATCAGAATAATGTACTTCTTTGGATGGAGACAAAAGACAAGGAATTTTTCTCATAGTAACCTGATGAGAATTATTAAAAATTGATATCTATTGTTATATTAATCTATAATGAATTTTCAAACTATGAAAACATTGTGGCCTATTATGATCAAATATCAAACAGAGTGTGATTTTTCAGACTCTAAGGTATAACATTAATAAATCAGTATATGAGGACACATTTATGAATACTGTATTTATATCAGACAGTTCATACATTTCAGATGAAAAATTAATATGGAGTATTATGTTGCTTAGTCAATGGTTATACAACCATAATTTTAAGGAGAGCTAATTTTTTTTAAAAGATTGCTAAAATATCTCTTAAGACTCAGTCAAAATTTTAGTGTTCCTTAAGGAACATTTACAAAGCTCGCTGGGAATGTATAATCTCCAAGAGCACAGATCTTGACTTGTTTAGTGATACAGAGTTAGAAACCATGGATGTATGTGAATTGTACCAACTTTGTGCCTAACACCAGGGAAATTTAACGATGTTTGCAAACAACAGACAAGTTAGTCCTCTCACAAATTATTATGTAAGTATCCAGGCAACAATATGATGAATAAAAAAAAAATCAGGATAAGTCACACTTACATGGTCAGCAATTTAACAACACAGTTAAGAAATTCACAGTAGAATTTCAGGGTCAGTGTTTTTATGGGCAGCAGAGTAAGTGTTCTCAATCATAGTCTAGTTCCTGTCTGTCAAATAGAACAGCAGCTCCTTTGACCTGGGCATTTCCATGGCTTCTTGGTTGAAGTTCCTGCTACTGCTCTGGTGACTGAAAAATTTTCCATGACCTAAGTTGGCAAAAACTGCAGTGAAGGGAATTTTTACATTGCTGTGAAACCCAAGGAAGTGTCCTGGTCTCCTAGTTCCAAACCATGCAGCTCCAGATTCCTCCTGACAAGGAGGGACTTCTGATCCTACTCTCTTCCTTCAGACCCTCAGTCCCTCCAAATTTTCCCATACCCAGGCTCTCCCATCAGTTCTCCTGAAGCTTACGAAAGGTTTCCTTTCCCTGCAAGGTACTGCCATTGTCTTGGTGGGTTTCTAAAATTGTAGCATCTGGAAGTTCTTCTAGGAATGCCCATCAGGCTCTTATAGTGCAGTTCTTACTGTGTATCTTACAATGCACTTCCACAGATAGTTATACTCCACATCCAGTGGGCTTCAGTCTCCATGGTCTTCAAACATGATATGGTTAATTGCCCTGAGCCAAGGTCTTGCATCTTTCTCAATCTGCACATGCCATCTTCCTCATAACACAAACAGTGAGTCTACCTGGACCTTTTATCCACCTTCACCATATGCTTGCTGTATCAGAGACAAGAAGTATTTGTATAAATGGTTATATAATAAAGACAATCATATTGTGTGAGGGGTAAAAGGTAAGATGGTTTTTCATTGTGCACAATTTTAAAATTTTCCATGACACTGGAAATCTCTGCAGATTTGGGATAATGATTTCTAAGTCATCAAGCAGTGAGGCCTAGATCCATTGAACGTGTGAAATTGGAATCTAGAGAGACTGTCCAACTGGTTGCAATTTTCAGACTGCAAAGGACTATTCAGATACCTAATTTTTAATTGTCTGATGTGTGAGCTTCAACATTATTGATGCAACAATTGGCAGAAAATACCTATGATCATTTGAAAGCAAGGGCCTCTACTGCTTCTACTAGTAGTTAGATTCAGCTAAGGATGAGGACCTGTTTCAACAAATTCCAATACTGAGAACATAGTAATGTTATCACTTAGTATCTCAAAAGCTGATCAATTTCCTTAATTTTCCTTAATTTTTTTTAAATCAAGGAAAAATATGTAGTGGTATGTATTTGTTCATTGTAACGTATGATATTTTTCTTAGATTCTAATTTTCTGAGACTTCCTGAATTTAGTATAAATATTCTTGTTTTGGTTTGTTTTCGTTTGTTGTTTTCTTATTTTATTGGATATTTTCATTATTTACATTTCAAATGTTATCCACTTTCCTGGATTCCCTCCTCCCATAAGCTCGCTATTCCATCCTTCTTCCCTCTGCTTCTATGAGGGTGTTCTACCACCCACCAATTCCCACACATTCACACCTCCCTACCCTCGATTCCCCTACACTGTGCTATCAATACAGCCTTCATAGGAACAAAGACCCCCCCTCCCACTGATACCTGACAAGGCCATCCTCTGCTATATATGGAGCTGGAGCCATGTGTACTCCTTGCTTGGTGGCTTAGTCCCTGGGAGCTCTGGGGGTCTGGTTGGTGGGTATTGTTGTTCTTCCTATGGGGTTGCAAATGCCTTCAGTTAGGAATAATATTCTAATATAATACTTTGGCTTGGAGTAATGATTTTTTTCATCTTTTTCAGTACTTGCCAATGTACTTCCAGGATGTTTGGATTTCTAAAGTGTGTGCGAGCATGTACCTCAACTACTAAACAAAGGATATTTTTTCAATGATTTACAGATTCATGATATTTGAATGAATGGACTCATACATGAAACAAATATAATATAATATAATAACTTAATAGTGAGTCATTGAGATTTGTTCAGAATACTGGGTATAAAATGTTATCGTTCTGTAGATGATTTAAGAAAAGAATGGAAATCTAATTCAGTCCTTGTGATAGAGTAGAGTATTAAGGCACATCAGAACAGGACACCATAATGATCTGTAATATGTCAATGGGTAGCATTTTTCTGAGATTTATAAGAATATTGTTCAAGTAAGGGGTATTAATGACTTCAGAGTTGTGAAGAGACACAGCACAGTCTTGATGGCTTTCCCTGAAAACGATGAGGTCATACTTTCACTTATTTTTTGGTAGACTTATCTCTCATAATCCCTTGAATTCAAGAGAGAGAGCATATTTATTCCTCAGGCTCTGAAAGCCTCTACATGTTTTCTGTTTTGAGCCTTTTTATGTTATCCTAGTACTTCTATGGCAGTAAGTTTGGAACATGGAACAGACTCTTCCCTATTTCAGTTAACAGAAATCATCATGTCTGATACAGTGTTTCTTGCTTTTGCAATGCTTAACACTGACATAGAATTCAAATTATTCTTTTGTGGGAAGACTAATGTGGAGTTCAATGAATGATTTCTCAGTTCTAAGACAATTGTAAATATGTGTTTCTCTATGCTCTTAAGTAACTCCTGTGAAGGGTTCATTCCAGCCCCAAAGGGATTGTT
>JAPYYD010005721.1:0-11836 GCA_028551405.1 Uromys caudimaculatus | reverse complement strand
GACCTCTCTCTCCCTATCTATTGAATATAGTACTTGAAGTTCTAGCTAGAGCAATTAGACAACAAAAGCAGGTCAAAGAGATACAAATTGGAAAGGAATAAATCAAAATATCACTATTTGCAGATGGTATGATCATATTAAATGACTGGAAAAACTCCACCAAAGAACTCCTACAGCTGATAAACAACTTCAGCAAAGTGGCCAGATACAATATTAAGTCAAACAAATCAGTAGCCTTCCTATACTCAAAGGATAAACAGGCTGTGAAAGAAATTAGGAAATCGACACCCTTCACAATAGTCACAAACAATATAAAGTATCTTGGTGTGACTCTAACCAAACAAGTGAAAGATCTGTATGACAAGAACATCAAGTCTTTGCAAAAAGCAATCGAAGACGACCTCAGAGATGCAAAGAACTCCCATGCTCATGGATTGGCAGGATTAATATAGTAAAAATGGTTATCCTTCTGAACACAATCTACAGATTCAATGCAATCCGCATCAAAATTCCAACTCAATTCTTTATAGACTTAGAAAGAGCAATTCTCAAATTCATTTGGAATAACAAAAAACCCAGGATAGCGAAAACATTTCCCAATAATAAAAGAACTTCTGAGTAAATCAGCATCCATGAACTCAAGCTGTACTACAGAGCAGTAGTGATAAAAACTGAATTGTATTGGTAGAGTCACACACAGGTAGATCAATGGAATAGAAACGAATACCCAGAAATGAACACACAAGCTTGTGGTCATTTTATCTTTGACAAAAGAGCTCAAAACATCCAATAGAAAAAAAGACAGCATTTTCAACAAATGTTGCTGGTTCAACTGGTGGTCAACAGGTAGAAGAATGCAAATTGATCGATTCCTATGTCCCGGTACAAAACTCAAGTCCAAGTGGATCAAGGACCTCCACATAAAACCAGATACACTGAATCTAATAGAAGAGAAAGTGGGAAAACTCTCAAACACATGAGCACAGAGGAAAAGTTCCTGAACAGTACACCAATGGCTTATGCTTTAAGATCAAGAATCAACAAATGGGATCTCATGAAATTGCAAAGCTTCTGTAAGGCAAAGGACACAGTCAATAGGACAAAATGACAACCAACAGATTGGGAAAAGATTTCTACCAATCCTATTTCAGATAGAGGGATAATATCCAATATATACAAAGAACTCAAGAAGTTAGACTCCAGAGAACCAAATAACCCTCTCAAAAAATGGGGAACAGAGCTAAACAGAGAATTCTCAACTAAGGAAACTCGAAGGACTGAGAAGCACCTAAAGAAATGTTCAACATCCTTAGTCATCACAGAAATGCAAATCAAAACAATCCTGAGATTCCACTTCATACCAGTCAGAATGGCTAAGATCAAAAACACAAGTGACAGCAGATGCTGGCCAGAAAGTGGAGAAAGAAGAATACTCTTCATTGCTGGTGGGATTGCAACCTGGTAGAACCATTCTGGAAATCAGTTTGGTGGATCTTCAGTAAAATGGACATAATACTACCTGAGGACCCTGCTATATCACTCCTGGGCATATACCCAGAAGGTGCTCCAACATGTAATAAGGACACATGCTCTACTATTTTCACAGTAGCCATATTTATACTAGCCAGAAGCTGGAAATAACCCAGATGTCCCTCATCAGATGAATGGATACAGAAAATGTGCTCCATTCAAACAATGGAATACTACTCAGCTATTAAAAACAATGACTTCATGAAATTCACAGGCAAATCGATGAAACTTAAAATATCATCCTGAGTGAGGTAACTCAGTCACAAAATTATGAACATGGTATGTACTCACTAATAAGTGGATATTAGCCCAAAAGTTTTAAATACCCAAGATTCAATTCACAGCAACCATTGGACTGAGCATGGGATTCCAGATGGAGGAGTTGGAGAAGAGACTGGAAGAACTTAGGGGTTTGGAGCCCCATGGAGGTAGCAACAGTGTCAACTGGCTTGACCTCCCAGTACTTCTGGAGACTGGACCACCAACCAAAGAACACACATGAAGGGACCAATGGTGCTGGCCACATATGTGGCAGAGGAAAGCCTTGTTGGCCATCAGTGGAAGGAGAAGCCCTTGGGCTAGAGGGTGTTAGATGCCCCCCGTATAGGGGAATGCCAGGGAAGGAAGGTGGGCATGGGTGGGTATGTGAGTGAATATCCTCATAGAGGCAAGGGGAAGGAGGATGGGATAAGGGGTTTCCAAAAGAGGGACCTGGAAAGGGGAAAATGTTTGAAATGTAAATAAAGTATCAAAAAAGTCAATAATTTATAAAAAAAATTGAGCTTTTAAGATACCAAGTTAAAAACTAAATAAGTAAATAAATAAATAAGTAAGTAAATAAATAAATAAATAAATAAATAGGGAATGTATGCTACATATCATAAAGGAGATGTATGCTGCAGAGCTTTGAGGGGCACAACTCTTCCCTGGATGGTCAGAAAAGGTCTCTAAGAAATATGCCATAAAAGAACATGTCAAAGAGATTCATGTCAAATGTGAACTTTCTATAAAATGCTTGGTGTAAGTATAGGACCAAATTTCTGGTAGTGAGAAAGAAATTAATTGTGAAAATATTTAAGTGATATATTCTAAGGCTGTCAGTGTACCAAAGGGAGAATCTATGGAATTTGACAGCAAAGATGAAGACAGTGATAATGATGTCATTTTGAAAAGATGGATGCAACCTAGCTTAATGGTATAATGCTGAAAACTGTTCTCCCTTATCAGCAAGAGACGCAACACTTACGTGCACACACTGAAGTGCCTTAACATGCCAAACCTAATCCAAAAAGCTATTAGTGTGAGTGGTCTATGAATAAGCACAGAGACCTCAAGGAAGTCCAAACATCATCGAACAACTATAGTTTGTGTTTTTATAGCATGTTTATTTTGGGACATAAATACTTTGGAACATAAATATGGAACATAAATATGGAAATTTGGAACATAAATATGGAAATAAATATTTTGGAACATAAATATGGTTCTAAAAATAAATACTTTATTCTGGTCATTCTCAATAACATATGCTGAAGTAATTGGCTAAATTTCAGGATGTCATGCAATTTAAATTAAGGTCCTTGAATGTGGTAGTGAACAGTCTTATTTAATGAGTGAGAATGAAAACTAAGTCAGGTTTATGCCAACATGATATTGATTCTTCACCAGGTAAGTACCTAGCAGTTAAGCATATTCATAATTAAGCTACTGCTTACAATTTATAAAGTACCTTAACTTTTTAACAAGGGCAAATGTATGTTTATTTAGAACAATTTTACAATTGTTTCCAATCTTCAGGCTCACCCTGTGATCCCCAGTTTCTCATGGGATATGCTCCCTGCAATGTCTTCTGCTCCATTATTTTCCAGAATCATTTTGGTTATGAAGGCAGTAATTTTCTTAGCTTGATAAGAACAGTGAATGAGTGCATTAAAATTTTGAGCTCTCCATGGTTGCAGGTAAAGCCAAGTCTTTTATTTCTGAAAACACATGTATCATCTTTCTTTCTCACAGGTCAAGATCAATAGGGACCAACTAGCCAGGTGAACAGTACCACAATTCTATCATATTATGCAAAGACTACCTGGAAGTGAGTTCTAAAGCCTTAGCTATAGAAGCAGTAAAACTAGGGGGCAAATGCCAGGATGGCTCAAGCATGATGGCTGCCTATCCATGAGTTTTCTCAGTGACTACTACCGAACTGTTTGTAAAATAATTCCATTCACTTCTACAAGTGTGGACAGTCACATATAGAACATTATTCTACTCTAGAAATTGCTTTCCTACTTTAAAACAATTAAGCATATTTTTATCATATTAATAGGTAGGAATACCTCAGTATAGAAAGAATGTTCTCTCAAATAAGGAAGAGTATTAGTGGGAATGAAAGCTTTCAGGAAAACTGAGTTGGTACAGTTGTTTGATGGGTCAGCTGGGATAATAGTCAACAAGGGCACAGGTCAAAATGAAAAGATATTTTTTCTTTTTCTTTTTTTTATTTTATTAGTACATGTTGACTACACACAATGAATTTTACTGTTATTTTATGTATAACATGTTTTCTTTATTCACTCCCATTACATCTCTTGCCCACCCCACTCCTGTTGACTCCCTTTCCCTTTTTTGGAATTCCCCTTCTACTTATATGTCTTTCTTTATGGTGACAAAAGTGTTTAGTTAGAGTTAGTTCCATGAGTGTGGGTGAGGGGCTATTTATAGGAGCATTGCTAACTACTCAGTGGCTATGCCATTGAAGAAAATGACTCGCTTTCTTGTAGAGCATTTTAGTGTATACTTGTGGTTAGGTTTCTGTGAGCTACACATTTAGACACAGCTATTGAACACAATTTATTAAAATATCATTATTTTTGAGTTTATCATTATATGAGAACAGATACGGCTTCAGTGACAGAACAAAATGTTACCTTTAAAAATTTTAATGTATATGTAGGTGTACATGTATGAGCAAGTGTATATGTATGTGCAGTTGTATGTGTTAACCTGCATTCATGTGTGTTTGGAGAACAGAGAACAACCTGGAGTGATGTTTCTTAGGCACTATCAAACTTGATATTTTTAAAGATAGAATCTTTCACTGAACCTGAACCTCACCGTGTAGACTAGCCTGACTGACTATCAAGCTTCAAGGACCATCCACCTCTATCCACTTCCCCAGGGTGGGATTACAAGCGAGTGCTCTTCTGACTAGGTTTATTCACATGGATGCTAAGGATCGAACTGAGGTCCTCAAGCTTGCAGAGGAGGCATTTTATGGTCAGACGCCCCTGTGTAGTTCTGATTAACATGAACAGGAGCTATCTTAGCACATCCTGCATGCATTCAGCAGACATTAGCAGTAGCCACCATTCTCTCTGAAAAGGATTTTTTCCCTAGACTGCAAGTAGCAAATAGACAAGAACTGTCATTCATTCTAACTTCGTTTGTTAGTCTTAATAATCTACTACAAGCTCTTTCTACATCCTTTCCTCACTGTATTCTTTGAACTTCCAGGGATCCACTACATACCCATTAACTCCATCAAAGGAGGTTAGATGGAAGAGTGGCTAAGTTAAATATCGTGTGACTTGAACACTGGCCTTGTTGAGGATGAAAAATGAATATTTTAATACTTTGTGGTAAATATACATAATCAGAGAATTGTCCTAGCCTGAACTGCCACAGTTCAAATAAAAAGATTGTGTGATCACACAGAAATTATAAAGTGGTATGCTGTGCAATTGATTTCAGGGCATATTGAAGCTCCACCTACTTTTAAATAGAAATTACATGTCAGAAGCGGTAGATAGAAATGAAACTCAGGCACTAGATTTTTCTTTATAAATCAGGTTACCCTGAAATTTAAACTTCTATTGTCACATTAAAAGTGTGAGAATTAGTAATTTATATCAAATGTTTATTCAAACTTGTAAAAGAGAGTTTATTTGAATCATTGAGTAGCTGACATGAACATTCTTTTACACTCAAAAGAAATGTGAATGTAGAAATTTTTATTATGACCTTTGTTCATTTTGCAGAAATTTGTCCATCAAATCTCTCTACTATAAAAGAAAATTAGTATATATGTAAATAACCTACCTAAAGTAAATTTCATTCATATCTTGATGTCAACGAAAACAATCATGCATTATGTTATAAATATATCTTAATTTCTTCATTACAGTGTATTCAGTTAGTAAATTCTTGCATTTCTTTGTAGGTTTTCAATGCATTCCCTATACTTCTTGATTATTGTACAGGAAATCATGACATATTTTTTTAAAAATTATGAATTCATTTAAGAATTACCTTTTGATGAAACTAAAAGAACATGAAGAATCATTGGATGTTACAAATCCTTGGAACTTGATTACTTCCTAATTCAAAGTCAGGTAAAGGGTTAATATATAATTATACAATTAGTGAATGGGTCATGGACAGTATAGTTCATTTAATACTGATTTAAAAGTGATGTTTGAAATTATGCAAGTATCACTTAAAAAGCAATTTATTTTTTATTACATGTATGGATGTGGCTAGGGGAAATAGAATAAGTTTGTTAAATTGAGCATATTGCCCTGTTCTTTTAATTAAAAACAAAAATAAAACTTAAAATAATCAGAGTAGGATTATAAGACAATTGGCAGATAAGATGAAACAAATTCCAATTTGGTTATAAACCATAAATAGTACTGTATTAACATGAACATTTTCATCATCACTAGCCAGTGTGTGGATCACTTGTATATCATATGTATTAGAATAGATATGGATGTATTTGCAACAATAGAGCCTACAGAGGTTTTGAAATGGATGGTTGTATTGTACCATTGGAAAAAGTAGGTGGATGAAAGTTCTGAGAATTATTATGATGAATTTGCCCTAGTGGGGTTAAAGATAGGTGTCTATTGGATGTGCTGTCAGGATTAACTATTGGTATTGTGTAATTTAGGAAAAAGACAATTTTTCCACAATTTCTTTGACATTCAAATTTATAAAACAATTGATAACATTCAGGTTTGTTGTTAGGAGTCAGTTCTGCTCTCTTTGCATTTGGATATATCCTTTACTAGTGGTGCAGTGTCTAAGTTCCCCATTAAAAACATTTTAACACTATTTAAAATTCCAAGAATGTGGGTCCCTGGACTTTGCTTCTTGTTTTTCAAGACTTCTTGACCAATATGCATCCTTTAAACTTCCATATAAATTTTACGATAGGCTGTCAATTTCTGTAAGGGGGCCAGCGAGGGTTCATAGGGAGATAGCCTTTTTTTATGAATGTCTATTTTCATTCAGTTTTATCGTTATTGTTATTATCACTGTTATTTGATTTTTTATAGTTCAGTCATTATCCCCCTCCTGGTCTGCCCTCTGGCTGTTCCTCAACACGTACCTCCTTCCCTGTCTCCAACAGGATGTCCGCACACTCCCAACCCCCAGTCCACTAGACCTCCCCACTTCCTGGGGACTCAAGTCTCTGGAGGGTTAGGTGCATCTTCTCTCACTGAGGCCAGGCCAGGCAGTCTTCTGCTGTGTATGTGCCATGGGTTTCAGATCAGCTAGTGTATGCTGTCTGGTTGGTGCTCAGTATCTGAAAGATCTCAGAGGTCCAGGTTAGTTGAGACTGCTGTTTGTACTATAGGGTCGCTTTATTCTTCAGCTTCTTCTAGCTTTTCCCTAATTCAACCACAAGGGTGCCTGGTTTCTGTCCATTGGTTGGGTGTAAGTATCTGCATCTGACTCTTTCAGCTGCTTGTTGGGACTCTTGGAGGGCAGCCATGCTAGGCTTAAGCTTGTAAACACACCATAGCATCAGTAAGGCCTTGCACCCCTCCTTGAGCTGGATCCCAATTTGGGTCTGTCACTGGACCTCCTTTCCCTCAGGCTCTTTTCCATTTTTGTCCCTGCAGTTCTGTTAGAAAAAGCACATCTGTGACAGAGATTTTGACTTTGGAATGGCAACCCCATCCCTTCCACTTGATGTCCTGTCTTTCTACTGGAAGTGGACTCTACAAATTCCCTCTCTCCACTGAAGGACATTTCATCTAAGGTCCCTCCCTTTGAATCCTGAGAGTCTCTCACTTCCCAGGTCTCTGGTAAATTCTAGAGAACACCACACTTCCTATCTATTGAGGTTGCCTGTTTCCATTCTTTCTGCTGGTCCTCAGGGTCCCTTGTTTCCCACCCCATTACCTGATCGTGTTTCCCCTCTCTGTGGCCCTTCCCACCTAAGGCCCTCCCTCCCACTGACCCCCCCACCCTAGTTTCTGCTTTCTATTCACTTTTAAGTGTAATTGAGGTATCCTCACTTGGGCCTTTTGGCTGGTTAACCTTCTTGAGTACTAAGGATTGTATCCTGGGTAGTCTGTATGTTTTTTGGTAATATCTAGTTATTAATGAGTATATACTTTGCACATCCTTTTGGGTCTGAGTTACCTCACCCAAGATGATATTTTTCTTCCATCCATTTGCCTGAAAAGCTCACCATATCCTCATTAATAGCTGAGAAGTATTACATTGTGTGTATGAGCCACATTTTCTGTATTCATTCCCCTTTGTGGGAAATCTGGGTAGGTTCTAGATTCTGGATATCCAAATAAGGCTAGTGTAAACATAGTGGAACAGGTGCCCTTGTGGCATGGTGGGGCGTCTTTTACAAGTATGCTCAGAGTAGTATAGCTGGATCTTTAGGTAGATATAATTCCAATTTTCTGAGGAACCTCAAGATAGATTTCCAAAGTGGTTGTACCATTTTTCAAATCCACCAATAATGGAGGAGTGTTCCTCTTTCTCCACATCTTTGCCAACATGGACTGTCACCTGAGTTTTTTGTCTTAGTCATTCTGATTGGTATAAAGTAGAATCTCAGAGTTGTTTTAATTTGTATTTCACTGATCACTAATGACTTTGAAATTATCTTTCAGTTCTCAGCCATTCGAGATTCCTATGTTGTGAATTCTGCATTTAGTTCTATACCCAATTTTTTGTTTGGGTTGTTTGGTTCTTTGGTGGTTAGTTCATTGAGTTCTTTATATATTTTGGATATTAGCCCTCTATTAGATATGGAATCAGTGAAGTTTTCTTCACAATCTGTAAGTTGCTGATTTGTTATATTGACTGTGTTCTTTCCCTTACAGAAGGTTTGTGAATTTTTTCTTTGATTGTACTTATATAGTGTATTACGTTAATGGATTTTTATATATTGAGCCATCCTTGCATCCCTTGGATGAAGCCTACTTGATAGTGGTGAATTATGGTTTTGATATGTTCTCAGGTTTGGATTGTGAGAATTTTATTGGGCATTTTTCTTCAATATTCAGAAGCAATATTGACTTAAAGTTCTCTTTTTTTGTTGGGTCCTTGTGTGGTTTAGGTATCAGAGTAATTATGGCTTCATAGAATGAATTAGGTAGTGTTCCTTCTATTTCTGTTTTATGGACTAGTTTGAATATTGATATAAGTTCTTCTGTGAAGGTCTGATAGAATTCTGCTCTTAAGCCATCTGGCCCTGGACTTTTTCTGGTTGGGAGATTTTTTGTGACTTCTATTTCCTTAGGGGATATGAGCCTATTTAGATAGCTTTCCTGCTATTAATTTAACTTTGGTACACGGTGACTATCTAGAAATTCCTCAATTTCTTCTAGATTTTCCAATTTTATTGAATATGGGCTTTTGTAGTAGGATCTTAATATTTTCAAATTTCCTCAGTTTCTGTTATTATGTCTCCCTTTTCATTTCTGATATTGTTAATTTGGATATTTTCTCTGGGCCCTTTAGTTAGTTTGGCTATGGGTTTATCCATCTTGTTGATCCTCTCAAAGAACTAGCTTTTGGTTTGTTGAATCTGTCTCATTCTTTTTGTTTCTATTTGGTTATTTTTGGCCCTGAGTTTGACTATTTCTTGAGCCTTCTACTTGTCTTGTTTGTGTTTGCTTCTTTTTGTTCTAGAGCTCTCAGGTTTGCTGTTAAGATGCTTGTGTAGAGTTTCTCCAATTTCTTTACCAAGGCACTTAGTGCTATGAATTTTCCTTTTAGCACTGCTTTCATTGTGTCCCATTAGTTTGGTTATTCTGTGTCTTCATTTTTGTTGAATTCCAGGAAATCTTTAATTTCTGATTTTAGTTCTTCCCTGACCAAGTTTTCATTGAGTAGAGAATTGTTCAGTTGCTATGAAAATATGGGTTTTATGTTTTTGTTTTTTTGTTGTTTTTGTTGTTGTTGTTGTTGTTGACAATCAGCTTTAGTCTGTAGTGATCGGATAGGATGCATAGGATAATTTTAATCTTCTCATATATTTTGAGGCTTGTTTTGTGACTGATTATATGGTCAGTTTTGGAGAAGGCACCATGACGTGCTGAGAAGAAGATACAATCTTTTGTTTTAGGTTGAAATGTTTTGCAGATGTCTATTAAATCCATTTGCTTCATAACCTCTATTAGTTTTATTATGTCTCTGCTTAGTTTCTGTTTCAATGACCTATCTGTTAAAGAGAGTAGGGTTTTAAATTCTCTGATTAATATTGTGTGGGGTTCAAAGTGTGTTATGAGTTTTAGTAAAGTTTCTTTTATGACTGTGGGTGCCCTTGTATTTGGGGCATATATGTTCAGCATTGAGGATTTCTCTTGTTGGATTTTTCTTTTTATGAAAATTATATGTCTTTCCACACTTTGTTTCATAACTTTTGGTTGAAGATCTATTTTATTGGATATTAGGATGGCAACTCCAGCTTATTTCTTGGGACTATTTTGTTAGGAGACTTTTATCCAGCCTTTTACTCTGAGGTGGTGTCTGTCCTTGTTATTGAGCACAGTTTCTTATATGCAGCAAAATGCTGGATTCTGTTTGGGTGTCCAATCTGATAGTTTATGTCTCTTTATTGGAGAATTGAGTCCTATTATATTGACAGATATTAAAGACAGATGATTGTTACTTCCTGTTATGTTTATTTTTGTAGGTGGCATTATGTGTATGTGGTTTTCTCCTTTGGTTTTGTTGTGACATGATTAACATCTTGTTTTGTCCTTGGTGTAGGTAACCTTGTGTTGGAGTTTTCCTCTAGAATTCTTTCTAGGGCTAGATTTATAGATAAATATTGTTTTAATTTGGTTTTGTTCTGGAATATTTGGTTTCTCCATCTATGTTGTTTGAGAGTTTGCTGGGTATAGTAGCCTGGGCTGGCATTTGTGTTTTCTTAGGGTCTGCACTATCTCTTTCCAGGATCTGTTGGCCTTTATTGTCTCTGTTGAGAATTCTGGTGTATTTCTGGTAGGTCTTCCAATTATGTAACTTGGCCTTTTTCCCTTGTAGCTTTTGATATTCCTTCTTTGTTCTGTGCATTTAGTGTTTTAATTATTATGTGACAAGAGTGTTTTCTTTTCTGGTTCAATCTATTTGGTGTTCTGTAGGCTTCTTGTACATTTATGGCCATCTCTTTCTTGAGATTGGGGAAGTTTTCTTCTATGATTTCATTAAATATGCTTTGGGTACTTTGAGCTTAGAATCTTTTTTTTTTTTTTTTGATACTTTATTTACATTTCCAATGTTTCCCCATTTCTGGGTCTCCTCTTTGGAAACCCCCTATCCCCTCCCCATCCCCACCTCTATGAGGGAATTCCACCTCCAACCCACCTGCCCACCCATCCCCATATTCCCACCTTGACATTCCCCTTTACTGGGGACTCTAACATCCTCAGGCCCAAGGGCCTCTCCTCCCTTCCTGATGGCCATCGAGGTCATCTTCTGTCACATATGTGGACCAAACCATGGGTCCATAGATGTGTATTCTTTGGTTGGTGGTCCTAACTCCGGGATGACTGGGTAGGGGGGCCAGGCCCAATGACACTGTTGCTCCCTCCATGGGGCTGCAAACTCCCTCAGCTCCTTCAGACCTTCCTCCAACTCCTCCATCTGGGACCTCACTCTCAGTCCAGTGGTTAGTGTTAAGTGAAACTTGGGCATTTTGAACTTTTGGGCTAATATCTGCTTATCAATGAGTACATACCATGTTCGTTCTTTTGTGACTGAGTTGCCTCACTCAGGATGATATTTTCAAGTTCCATCCATTTGCCTGCAAATTTCATTAAGTCATTGTTTTTAATAGCTGAGTAGAATTCCATTGTGTAAATGTACCACATTTTCTGTATCCATTCCTCTGATGAGGGACATCTGAGTTGTTTCCAGCTTCTGGCTATTATAAATATGGCTGCTATGAACATAGTGGAGCATGTGTCTTTATTACATGTTGGAGCATCTTCTGGGTATATGCCCAGGAGAGGTATAGCTGGGTCCTCAGGTAGTATTATGTCCATTT
>JAPYYD010005720.1:0-11836 GCA_028551405.1 Uromys caudimaculatus | reverse complement strand
TGATCCCCCTAGCCCGTCGGCCGATCACGCCCCCAGCCTCTACCCAAGACTGGGAGATCATCAGCCCCTCACGGGGCCGCGAGCGGCTGCATACCAGACTGCGCGCGCAAACCGAAAATACAGATTCAGACTTCAGCCGGCACAGACGAATAAGAACACAAACAGAATCTCACCTCCAAGTAGGTTTTCGGAGATGAGGGTAGTCACAAATCCCGGACGAGCCCCCAAATGAAAGACCTCTGAGCTGGGGAGACCCTCGCTCAAGTCTCGGGACGCCGTGACCCCCCAAGAACTCACGAAAGACCGTCCTTGCTGCAATCGCATGAGGTTTATTCGGGGGCCAGTGCACTGGGGTGGAGCTCATAACCCACTCAGGGGCAGAGGAGTCCGACCCCGAGCAGCTGAAGTCAGGGGTATTTAAAGGAAAAAACCACAAAGCAAGGGTGGGGAATGGAAAGAATTTGTGTTATGGGGAGGTGCAGAATGTTCTAAGTTAGTCACAAGGCAGTTGCACATTTTTGTGGTTAGCTAGTTCCTTAAGCATTGTGCCTCTGGCCCTGGGGCCAGGCCAAGGTCACCCGTTTCTTAGGGAAAAGAATGCAGCTGGGTGGGGTTTGGCAATTTCAGTCCTATTTCTGTTTCTGGCTCCAAGTTTGCTAGGGGTCTAACTTTCCTCATAAGGGGGTCAGGTCTTTCACTCTCATATATTACATCCTGAATAAAAAAATATGGAATGGGTCCAGAATTTGCATGTCATCCTTGCATTGCGAATCTTCTCTGTATTATAATTTTAGTATATGTGCTGCTGATGCAGGAGGTGAGGCTAAAAACAGGTAGTTCTCAGGGATAGAAAGATGGCTCAGCTGCTAAACATACTTGTTGCTCTTACAACTCCAGTTCAGTTCCCAGCACCCAAATAGTGCCTCACAACTCCCTGTAACTCCAGTTCCCGGGGATCCAATGCCTTCTTCTTTTGACCTTTGCAAGCATTAGGTATACATGTGGTGCACAGACACATATGCAGGCCAGACACTAATACACATGAAATCTAGAAACAGAAGGGTAGTTCTTTGAGAAGATATTTAGTAAATAACAGCTGTGTACATTCTGAGTTTGCCTTGACCCTGTCCCGGTGAAGGGTCAAGCGTTTCATTGATTTCAAGCATTTCTAGGCAAGGATCTAGTACCTGAAAGGTGCTCTAGTTTGATTTATTTTGTGGGTCCCCTCCGTGTGTGTGTGTGTGTGTGTGTGTGTGTGTGTGTGTGTGTGTGTGTGTGGTGCATGAGGGTGTGTATGTGTATGTATAGTATGTGTGTGTGTGTGTATATACTGTGTATACAGTGGTGTGTGTGTGTGTGTGTGTGTGTGTTTTCATGTGTGTGTGCATATGTGTGTGCATGTGGAGGTCAGAGGTCCACATTGGGAGTTTTCCTCAATAATTCTCCACATTATTTTGTTAAGGAATGTTCTCTCTCTCTCCCTCCCTCCCTCCCTCCCTCCCTCTCTCTTTCTCTTTTTCTGAGAGAGAAGGGGGAGGTAGGGTGGGGAGCACAGTTTTTAGGAGTCAGTTGTCTCCTGCCATGTGGTTCTTTGGAACTGAACTCAGGTCAGCAGGCTTGGTAGGAAGGCCTTTACCCACTTGCTGGCCTACAGGGGTGTTGTAACTTCTCTGAAAGGTGCAATCTTCATTAGGAGTTTTATAATCATGACAAGTAACATTTTTGTTTTAGATTTAATTTTTTATATATGAGTGTTTTCTGAATGTTTGTCTATGCATCTTGTATGTGTAGGGCCCACAGAGGCCGGAGAGGGTGTTAGGTCCCTGGGACTAGAGAGTTGTAAGCTGCCTGTGGATGCTCAGAGTTGAACCTGGCTCCTCTGGAAAAGAATCCAGTGCTCCTAGCCACTGAGCCATCTCTGCATCCCCAACATTTCTCTTTTTTGGGGATAGGGCCCTATGTAGCCCATGGTGGCCTAGAATTTGCTAGGTAACAATTGATGGCCTGGAATTTCTGATTCTCTTGCTTCCACCTCTTGAGCTGGTATGGCAGATATGTATCACCACACCAGATTTAGGCTGAGCTGGATGCTGGGGCTGCATGCATGCTAGGCAAGTGCTGTACTGAGCTGCAGCCCCAGCCCTGATAGAGTAACATTTTCAGAGCAGAAGCCTCCTTCCTTGTGAACTGAGCTGGTTATCAATCAATAGTTACCCTAATAAGCAGCATATCTTGCCATCCTCCTTTCAGGTTGTAGATGGGGCGGGACTGACTGCTCTAGCATTCTATGGCATGTGGGGGTGGGGAAGAGCATGCAAATGTGTGTGAGAGAGGCAGAGAATGAGAGAGGGAGAGAAGAAGGAAAGAAATAGATTGAGAGACACAGAGCAAGAAAGAGAGAGAGATCAGTATGGAGTTAGATTGATTACATAAGGCTTTTGTAGTAGGCCAGATGACTTCTGTTTCCTTGAATGAGAATTCTGGACAACTGAGTATTCATACCTCCCTCTTTTTCCATAAGGTCCTTCAGGGGACTCAGTCTGCCTCCAGGAAGAAAAGGTATCAGCAGAAATGATGTTGGTTGATTGCCTGACAGATTATCAGGTAAAATACACATGCGTGTGCGGGCCCACATACACACACTCAAAATGTCCTACATGTAGACAGTTTCCTCTGGATAAACTTACCTCTAGAGCTGTTTGAAGCAAATAGAGCCTCACTCAAAGATCTAGTTCCTTGTCCCCCGGATTTCCTGGGAGATAGAGCCTATTTTAGTTTGTTTACTTTGTTGTTGTTGTTGTTGCTGTGATAAACACCATTGCAGCTTGGAGGGTGGAAAGGGTTCCATTCAGCTTACAATTCTCAGATCATAATCCATCACTGAGTGAAGCCAAGACAGGGACTGAGGCAGAGACCAACGGTGGAATCGATTTACTGGCTTGTGCCCCTGCTAGCTCAGCTACCTTTCTTAGACATCCCAGGCCCACCTTCCCAGGATGGTACTACACACGTTTGGCTGGGTCTTCCTCCTTCAATCAGAAATCAAGAAAATGCCCCACAAGCCATTCTGATGAAGGCAGTTCCTCAGTTGAGATTCCCTCTTCTCAGATTCCAGGTTAGTGTCAAGTCAACAATAGCTGTGATTAAAACATTTCCTGTTAAGTGACTTTGAAGCTTACAGTTAGTTCTGATTTTTCAGTAATAACCTGACTTTACATTCATTGTGTCAACTTTTGTTCTTTTATTACATTTGTGTTTTCCTGTGTGTGTGTGTGTGTGTGTGTGTGTATACACGCACGCATGCAGATGCAAATGTTTATATGAGTACATGCACATTGTGTGTGGATTCAGGGAACAATTTTCAGGAGTCAACTCTCTCCTTCCATCATGTCAGCCATCTTGCTGACCCCTGGTCAACACTGCCTGTTTCTTCCTTTGTTGACTGCTCTGGCAGATGACCAGACAGATGACAGTGTTCTTTTCCGTAGACATTTATTTATGTATGCTCATCCATCACATATTTTGAAAGCACTGGTCAGTGTGCTTAATACAGAGAAATGCCACGAAATTTTCTTGTGTACTGCTGATACCAGTTACTGTTCAGCAGTGGCATGTGACTTGAGAAAATCAAAAGTGAGAATAGGGCTGGGATGGAGCTTAGTGATAGAGTCCTGCCTAGCATGCTCAGGCAAGGTTCTGGGGTGCTAGGGAGATAGTTCTGGGTAAAGGGCTTGTCCAAATACAAGGGCCTGAGTTTTGATCCCCACCACCCATGTAAAACGTGGCATGGCTGCCTATGTCTGTGACCCCAGGACTGTGGGTGGAGAGGGGTGCATCCCAGGCCTGGTCAGCTAGGAGAGGGGTGCATCCCAGGCCTGGTCAGCTAGTCTAGCTGACACAGCACTTTCCAGGCTCAGAAACCCTGTCTCAGAAAATAAAGTGAAGAATCAGCTGAAAAAGAAATTCCAACATCAACCTTGGGCCTCTCCATGAACTTGCACAGTCAAGTATTCCTACCACTACCCATACATACACACACGCGCACACGCACACACACGGAAACACACACATGCACACGCACATGAGTATGTATGTATGTGAGTTCAAAGAGGAGTTAGTAAAGCCACCTAACCGTGGTGTTAGAAAACTGGAGCCGGGGCATTTTCTGAGATGTTGGGTCCTGTTTCTTCACCCTCCCATGTTCATTAACAGAGCTCTTATTTGACTCCAACCAACATGTCTGCAATATTTCAGAAGTTAGTGAGCTTTGAGGATGTGATCGTGGACTTTACCCAAGAGGAGTGGACCTCACTGAACCCAGAGCAGAGGAACCTCTACAGAGATGTGATGCTGGAGAACTACCAGAACCTGGCCACAGTGGGTAGGACGGTGCTGCTGCTGGTAGCCCCTATGGACTGACTGTGTTAGGAGTGGTGATGGCAGCTCTGAGTAAACAGTTCATCCCTAACTCCATGTCGTTTTGTTGTGAGACAGGGGATCTCAGTGTAGCCCTTGCTGGCCTGGAACTTGAGATGTAAAACAGGCTGACCTCAAACTCACAGCGATTACCCTTGCTCCTACCTTCTGAATACTGGGATTAAAGGTATCTGCCACCCTAAATATGTTTTAATTTTACCAGGGTGTTTTTTTTTTTAAAGTCCAAGGTTTCTTTATATTTATTTTTGCTGGGTGTGGTGGCGCACACCTTTAGTCCCAGCACTTAGGAGGCAGAGGCAGGCGTATCTCTGTGTTTGAGGCCAGCCTGGTCTACAGAGTGAGTTCTAGGACAGCCAGGGCTAAACAGAAAAACCCTGCCTCAAAAACTGCCTTCCACCCCCCAAAAGAAAGTATGTATTTTTCCTCTCCACATTTGATAGCCTAAATCAGAAACAGTGTAAAATTGTGTGTCATTTCTGTGTCAGTAAGTTCTCTTGGAGTTGTAGAGATGACTCAGTGATTAAGAGACCTTGCTTTATAACTCTTAGGATGACCTGGATTGAGTATCCCAGCACTTATGTAAAAAGCCGGGTGTGATCTTGCATGGATGTGTAACCCCAGTGTGGAATTGAGGGAAGGGTGGAAATGAGGATCTTGGCGGCTTGCTGGCTTCCGGCCTAGCTGGAAAAACAAGCCACGGTTCCAGGAGAGACTGCCATAAAGAAGACAGAGAGTGTTAGAATGGTACCCAGCATCCTCCTTTGTCTTTTGCATGTGGGCATAGGCATGCACACTTGCACATACGTGTGAATATACCACATACGCGTGTTCTACACACACACATACATACACACAAATACATATATTTAATTAAAGAAGGGGTTGGGGAGATAGCCATCTCTTGAGCTCAGAGAACTTGCTGATACAGAAATGATATAAGATTTTACACTGCGGTTTCTGATTTAGTCTATCAAATGTGGAGAAGGAATCATATCCTTTCTTTTGGGAGGTGGGAAGCAGCTGGTAACTGCTTAACAAGGACCTGAGTTAGAGCCCCATCTCTCAGGTATTGTTGATCACCACATACACAGAGGCACACCCACATACATGAGCACATACACCCACATACAAAATAATAATTAGAAAGTTTGATTATCTTATGACTGCGATGAATAATGCTTTATACAAACCAATTGTAGTTAATTTCCCCAGAGGAACAAAGATCTCTTTGTTGCAATTACTTCCTGTTTGAATAAAAGGAAAGTCCTGGGTTAAGATATGACTCAGTGGTTGAGCACCTGCCTGTCACGTACAGGGCCCTGGGTGCAGTCCCCAGTCTTATAGAAAGAAAACTCTAGTTCTATGACTAAATTAACTGGGGTCTCAGACTCCAGAACAAGCTAGACTTCTGAGGCATGGACAGGTGGTCCTGCATTATCAGTCCTTTGAAAAGAATTTCTCTGTTATCATCACAGCTCTAGTTCAAGGCCAGGTTTGATGACACACTTCTGCAATTCAAGCACCTAGGAGGCTGAAAGAGGAATATTTCTGTGAGCTTGAAGCCAGTCCAAGCTAGATAGTCCCACTTGTCTCAAAAGGCTGGAGGGGAAAAAAACCCAAATTGAAATTCCTGGGCCCTGGGAAGTTGTGTCATTTTTCTGTATGAGCCTTCTCAATAACGTGTCTTCCCTTGTACACAGGGTCTCAGCTCATCAAACCCAGTGTGATCTCTTGGTTGGAACAAGAAGAGTTTAGTACAGGTCAGAAGATAGTTTTCCCAGGTCAGTATTCACGGAAATTCTATTTAAGGAGTGTTAGTCTGTTTGTAACTGAAATAAACTTAAGATAAAAACAAAGCCTTTGTGTTGGACTGGAGAGATGGCTCAGTCGGTAAAGGCACTTGACGCCAAGCCTGACAACCTAAGTTCAATCCCTGGAACCCGTGTGGTGGAACCAGCTCCCCAAGTCCCCGACCTCTATATGCATGCCGTGATGCAAATGTGTGTGCACACGTACACTCAGTAAGTGAACGAATGGATGAGTGAAAGGTCCTGTATTTCTGCGTGTGGTGTGTGTGTGTGTGTGATGTGTGTGTGGTGTGTGTATGATGTGTGTGTGATATGTGTGTGTGATGTGTGTGTAGTGTGTGTGTGATGTGTGTGTGATGAGTGTGTGATGTGTGTGTGATGTGTGTGATGTGTGTGTGATGTGTGTGGTGTGTGTGATGTGTGTGATGTGTGTGATGTGTGTGTGTGTGATGTGTGTGTGATGTGTGTGTGTGTGGTGTGTGTGTGTGATGTGTGTGTGTGATGTGTGTGATGTGTGTGTGATGTGTGTGTGATGTGTGTGATGTGTGTGGTGTGTGTGATGTGTGTGATGTGTGTGATGTGTGTGTGTGATGTGTGTCTGATGTGTGTGTGTGTGGTGTGTGTGTGTGATGTGTGTATGATGTGTGTGATGTGTGATGTGTGTGATGTGTGTGTGATGTGTGTGTGATGTGTGTGTGATGTGTGTGTGATGTGTGTGTGATGAGTGCATGTGTGTGATGTGTGTGTGTGGTGTGTGTGATGAGTGCGTGTGTGTGATGTGTGTGTGATGAGTGCGTGTGGGGCATGCACGTGCTGCTGCAGTGCGTGTGTTGGAGTCAGTCCCCACATCTACTTTGTCTGACAGGATCTTTGTTTGCTCCTGCGTGTGCCAGGTCCAGAGCGTCAGGGGGTTTCTGTCTCAGTAGCCCCTCCTGTCATGGCTGCCCTGGACTGCAGACACACGCTGTCATGCCCAGCCTTTGTGAGTTCCGGGACCTGAGCTCAGGTCCGCACACATGGGCATCAGCACTTTACCCACAGAACCATCCCAGCGCCTATGATGAAGCTCCTCAAAACAAAATTTCGCTCAGAACTCTGAGCCAGGAAAGAAAATCTTCAACTTCCATACTTGTTTAGTTTACTTCTGATCAGACCTTTCTTTAAGTTTATTGCTTTGAGAGATGCTCTTCTTTTCCTAGAAACTTTCTGCAGTATTTCCCTGATAATTTCTATTTACCATCAGTTTTGATTTTTTGAAAAGATTTATTTATTTATTACACTGTAGCTGTCTTCAGACACTTTTTCTTTTCGCTCCGGCCCCACTTGCTCCGGCCCTGCTTGCTCCGGCCCAGTTTTGATTTTTATAGAATCAACTTTTAATATGATCTAAAAGTTTGATCGAGTGTCCCTATCTTTGCCTTCCATGTTGGCACATTCTTGAAATCCTTCTAATCAGGAAGCTGAGGCAGGATAGTTATGAAGTCAGTGCAGTGTGGGCTATGTAGTGAGTTCAAGGTGAGGTTGCGTAGTCTCAAAAACAGAACAGAAAAAAAATTTCCTCATCTTTCCCTTCTTAAATTCAAAGTAAAAGTAAATAAGCGCTATTTTTTTTGCTCCAGTTAAAAATAACTCAATTTCTTTTTCCAGATCTTACATTTGTTTTTCTGTTTTACTTCAGAATGGAAAATACAGCTTGAAACCAAATGTTCAGCATTCCCGCAGGAATTTTTGAGGGGTAACATATCCAATGGGATGCAAATGGTAAGAATAAAAAATATATCTTGTTCTTATTCTTAAAGAAAAATAGAGGTTAGAGATGTGTCTTTTGTAGAGTATACTTAGCGTGCTTGAAGGCTTTCAGCGGAGAAATGTAGGGATTTCTTTAAGGGAGATATGGAGAGAAGCAGATAATACACAAGAGCAAATGTCTGAAGAAGTCATTGTGCCCCCAATGTGCAATGAGATCACTGCTCCAGAACTCACAAATACATCTTTTTCTTGGAGTGGTACAGAAATCTTTTGAAGATCAGAGCAGATGACATAGCAATCTGGAGTGAGTGTTTAATCACCCCACTTAGGGTAATTAGCAGATTAAGCACTGTGTGCATGTAGTGAAAAATAACCATATTTATAGTGGTTTCTTGCAAATGGATAAAACCTTATCAATTGGCTGCAGAAAAATGTCATTTATCCTTCTTATCGGCAGACAGGAAGCGACAGAGGAAGGGAGCTCTGTGACGGGACGCAGTATGGAGACGTCTCCAGTGAACTCTCACCCATTAGGTCAGATATGAAAACTCAACCTTCGCAGGATAATTATGGTTGTAGTCAGCACAGAAAAGACTTTCTAATGCTTCAGAAGAAAAACTGTGATGGTGAGAAACTTGCTGAATTCAATCAGAGTGAAGAAACTGGTACGACCCTAGTTAAAGCTTATCAGAAAATTGCCGCACAAGAGAAGGGTTTTGACTGCAGTGACTGTGGGAAGTCCTTTATGAACCAATCACACCTTCAGACACATCAGAGAACTCACAGTGAAGACAAACTTTATGAATGGAATGAATGTGGGAGAAGTTTTATAAACTCAAGACTTGCTGTGCTTATAGAAACTCTCAATGCAAAGAAACCTTACAGGTGTAAGGAATGTGGGAAAGGCTACAGATACCCTGCATATCTAAATATTCACATGCGAACTCACACTGGAGAGAAGCCCTATGAATGTAAGGAGTGTGGGAAAGCCTTCAATTATTCCAACTCCTTTCAGATCCATGGAAGAACTCACACAGGAGAGAAGCCCTATGTCTGTAGTCAGTGTGGGAAAGCCTTCACTCAGTACTCAGGTCTTAGTATCCATGTAAGATCTCACAATGGAGACAAGCCCTATGAATGTAAGGAGTGCGGGAAAGCCTTCCTTACCTCCTCGCGACTTATTCAACATATAAGAACTCACACAGGAGAAAAGCCTTTTGTGTGTGTCAAATGTGGGAAAGCCTTTGCTATTTCTTCAAATCTTAATGGGCATCTGAAAATGCATGCTGAAGAGAAGACCTGTGAGTGCAAGATTTGTGGGAAAGCATTTGGATATCCTTCATGTCTTAATAATCATATGAGAACCCACAATGCCAAAAAATCATACACATGCGAGGAGTGTGGGAAGGCCTTTAACTATTCCACCCACCTTAAAATCCACACGCGAGTCCACACCGGAGAAAAACCCTATGAGTGTAAACAGTGTGGGAAAGCCTTCAGCCACTCCACTTCATTTCAGATCCATGAAAGAACCCACACTGGAGAGAAGCCCTATGAATGTAAGGAGTGTGGGAAAGCCTTCATCTGTCCCAGTTCCTTCAGGATTCATGAAATAAGTCACACCCACACTGAAGAGAAACCCTATAAGTGTCAGCAGTGTGGAAAAGCCTATAGTCATCCTCGTTCACTTCGCAGACATGAAAGAACTCACTAGAGAAAAGCCTACTTGGTTGGAGCGATGTGAGAAGGACCTTATTTGCGCTCATTTACTTTGAAGATATGATGGTACTCACACTGGAGAGAAACTACTGAAATTCCATACATAGCTTAGAGCAGTGCTGTGTTGCCATACTGGGCAACACAAATATTCCATGTCAAAAAGATTAAAGCAGATGCTGGCAGGATGGCCCGGTGGGTCAAAGCACTTGATGGAGTGTCTGACAACTTGGATCTGATCCACACCCACGTAAAGCAGACAGATGTAGTGGCTACAGCTGTGTTCTCAGCACTCCTACAGGTAGGGGGCAGAGGCTGGAGAACCACCCGAAGCCTGCAGGCCAGCTAGTCTATGCAGCCTGACAGAAGGGGGGACTGCCTCAACAAGGTAGAAGACCTAATGCCTTAAAGTTGTCCTCTGATCTCCATGTGTCTGCACACTCTCCCACATATACCACAGTAATAATTTTTTTTAAAGAATTGAAATGAGGGCTCCTGAGATGGCTCAACAGACAAAAGCATTCTCCATACGATCCTGACTAACTGTTTTCTTTTTTTTTTTAATTTTTTTTATTTTAATTTTTTTGGTACATTATTTACATTTCCTATGTTTCCCCCTTTCCAGGTCTCCACTTTCGAAACCCCTTATCCCCTCCCCCTCCCCCACTTCTATGAGGATATTCCCCCACCCACTCCAGTCTTCCTACTTTGACATTCCCCTTTACTGGGGCCTCTAACACCCTCAGGCCCAAGGGCCTCTCCTCCCCCTGATGGCCAACAAGGCCCTCCTCTGCCACATATGTGGTCCGAGCCATGGGTCCCTCGATGTGTATTCTTTGGTTGGTGGTCCAGCCTCCAGGAGCACCGGGGGTGGGGTGGGGTGTATGTGTGTGTGTCAGGCCAGTTGACATTGTTGCTCTCTCCATGGGGCTGCAAACTCCCTCAGCTCCTTCAGTCCCTTCTCCAACTCCTCCATCTGGGACCTCACTCTCAGTCCAGTGGTTACTGTAAAGTGAACCTTGGGTATTCCGATCTTTTGGGCTAATATCCACTTATCAGTGAGTACATACCATGTTCATTCTTTTTTTGTTTTTGTTTTTGTTTTTGTTTTTTTCGAGATAGGGTTTCTCTGTGTAGCTCTGGCTGTCTTGGAGCTCACTCGGTAGACCAGGCTGGCCTTGAACTCAGAAATCCGCCTGCCTCTGCCTCCCAAGTGCTGGGATTAAAGGCGTGTGCCACCACTGCCCGGCCCCATGTTCATTCTTTTGTGACTGAGTTACCTCGCTCAGGATGATATTTTCAAGTTCCATTCATTTGCGTGCAAATTTCATGAGGTCATTGTTTTTAATAACTGAGTAGTACTCCATTGTGTAAATGTACCACATTTTCTGTATCCATTCCTCTGCTGAGGGACATCTGGGTTGTTTCCAGCTTCTGGCTATTATAAATATGGCTGCTATGAACATAGTAGAGCATGTGTCTTTATTACATATTGGAGCATCTTCTGGATATATGCCCAGGAGTGGTGTAGCTGGGTCCTCAAGTAGTATTATATCCATTTTTCTGAGGGTCCGTCAAACTGATTTCCAGAGTGGTTGTACCACCTTGCAGTCCCACCAACAGTGGAGGAGTGTTCCTCTTTCTCCACATCCTCGCCAGCATCTGCTGTCACCTGAGTTTTTGATCTTAGCCATTCTGATTGGTGTGAGGTGGAATCTCAGGATTGTTTTGATTTGTATTTCCCTGATGACTAAGAATGTTGAACATTTCTTTAGGTGCTTCTCGGCCCTATGAACTTCCTCAGTTGAGAATTCTTTGTTTAGCTCTGTTCCCCATTTTTTGATAGGGTTATTTGGTTTTTTGGAGTCTAACTTCTTGAGTTCTTTGTATATATTCAACATTAGCCCTCTGTCTGACGTAGGATTGGTAAAGATCTTTTCCCAATCTGTTGGTTGCCGTTTTGTCCTATTGACAGTGTCCTTTGCCTTACAGAAGCTTTGCAATTTCATGAGGTCCCATTTGTCGATTCTTGTTTGTCGCGTCTCCCTTGACCGGCAAGAACGATGTAACCACTAAGATCTTCGCCAAGCGGTTTATTCAGGTCCCTTGTGCAGCAGCTTCTACCC
>JAPYYD010005719.1:0-11837 GCA_028551405.1 Uromys caudimaculatus | reverse complement strand
GGGGGGGGGGGTTAGCTTTCTCCTGGCGCTAATTGGCTATGGAGCCCTGTGGCCCAAGCTGAGGTCTGCAGCCACAGATGGAAACTGGAAGTTTCTTGTCCCTCAATCTCTGTGGCCCGTGGGTTCCCGGCAGATCCCAGTGAGCAGTGGTGCTCGTCTTAACTCCACTCATGGTTTTTCCATGCTCCTGGGAGGGTAGCTTTCTCCTGGCACTAATTGGCTATGGAGCCCTGGTGGTCCAGGCAGAGGTTGCCTGCCACAGATGGGAACTAATATTTATTTTTTTTAAATTCTGGTTTACTAATTTTATCTAAGTTCCTTATAGCATAAAGTTAGGGTTTTGTTTTGATATTTAGGTTTTTAGTTTTAACCTTTTCCACAACATAGACTCAGCTGGAAGAAAATCTTAATGAGTAATTACCTAGACCAGGTATGGCTACAGAAATATCTCTAAGCAACTGTCAACTGTTAAGTGAAGAGTAAAGACTCAAGAAATTACCTAGACCAGGTATGGCTACAGAAATATCTATAAGCAACTGTCTTAACTTTTAAGTGAAAAGTAAAGACTCACCCTGAATATGGGTGGCACCATTTCATGGGCTTGGCATTACACTGTATAATAGTTAGGTGCTGAGCACACACAAGCAAGCAAGGAACCATGTATTTATTTTCTCTCTGCCTTGAAGAATAGATGTGATGCTTTAATTCCCTTCCTTGTTTTACTTATAATAATGGTCTATAACCTGAAATTATAAACTTAAATAACCCCCTTTCCCTCCTAAATTGCCTGGTATCAGGATATTTTAATCACATAGGCTGAAACAGAAGTAAGACAATGGTCTGACATCTTTTTCTCACTTAAATCTACTTCTCCCTTACTGATCATTAATCGGTTTTCTTACAGTCTCAGTTTGTTTTTCAACCAATAAATTTTGTTCATAAGTAATTTCACGCATGTGTATAATACATTCTGATCTCATTCTTTCTCTACCCTCTCTTGTCTACTTCTTGACCTTTACCAGCCCTTCTTCTTCCTTACAGTTTGTTACTGTATTCATGACTTAACTTTTGACTCACAGAGTATAACTAGTGCCACTTGTATGACCAAAGGTTCATAACTAGACTTTTGCTGCTGTTCCCCTCATAGCATTTTCTAGTTCCCCTGGATTTCTTCTCTGACCCAGTGATTCGTGGGGACGCTGCATTAAATTTTGATATAGATATGAATTTCCCATTTGTCCTGTCATTGATGTCTAGCTTCATTCTACAATAACTACAATTATTTTTCACATTGTTTTCATTTTGTAGTTGATTAAGACATGTTGTAGCTCAGTAGTAGAATATTGCCTAGCATGCTGGAGAGTTTGGATTGAAACCCTATTCACATAAAAGATGTGTCATGTAAACTAATAAATATTCTATCATGGAGAATGTAATGTGTGTGCCAGGAGAACACACATTCTATTACTGCTGTTATGCATAATTGTCTGTGTGTTTATTCTGTCTTACTATTTTATAGTGTCCTTCAAGTCCTCATCCTCATTGATTATATGGCCTTGTATTCCATCTGATATTAAAAGTAGGCGATGAGTATGTAGGACTTCTTGTTGTGCCCTTGACCCCTCCAGCTCTCTCAATCCTATCCCCCACTCTTCCACAAGACTCCCCAAGCTCCACCTGGTATTTAGCTGTGGGTTTCCATCTTATTGCATCAGCTGCTAGATGAAGACTCTCAGGAGACAGTTCTGCTAGGCTACTGTGTGTAAGCAGAGCAGAGCATCATGAATAGTTTCAGAGGTTGGCTTTCTCCCATTGGATGTGTCACAACCTGGGCCCATGATTGGCTGGTCATTCCCTCAATCTCTGCTCCATCTTTATCTCTGCAAGTATTTGTAGGCAAGACAGATTTTGAGTGAAAGGCTTTGTGGGTATGTTGGTGGACCCCTCCCTCCACTGGAAGTCTTACCTCACTACAGGAAGTGGCCACTTTACTTTCCATACCCCACCTCTGCTGCTAGGAGTCTCATAGACTCTGGGGAGCCTCCCCTCCCCAGCCTACCCCAACCCTGTCCCAGGTCTCTAAGTCCCAGAGAAGCTCCTCACAGATTTCTATGCTCTCTCTCAGCCCTCTTCTGCCCTCCCTCCCCACACCGGATCCTCATTCTCCTTCCCCTCTTCACTCTCTCTCCCACCCAGTTCCCACCCAGATTCCTCCCTCCTTCCACCTCCGATCTCTATTTTATTTCCCCTTCTGAGTGAGATTCAAGCATCCTCACTTGGGCCTTCCTTATTACTTTGGGTCTGTGGATTATAGTATGATTATCCTGTACTTTACTGCTAATGTCCATAAGTGAGTACATACCACACGTCTTTCTAGGTCTGTGTTACCTCACTCAGAATGATATTCTCAAGTTCCATTTGCCTGCAAAATTCATGGTGTCCTTTTTTTCAAAAGCTGAATAGTATTCCATTCTGTGGATGCCCCACATTTTCTTTATCCATTCTTCATTTGAGGGACATCTATGTTGTTTCTAGTTTCTGGCTATTATGAATAAAGTTGCTATAAACATAGTTGAGCAAGTGTCCTGAGCCCATGGGGGTTAAAGCATCATTCACTTCACCCCAGTGAAAGGGAAGGCTAGACAAAAGGATCCATGATAATAAATTGTTAGCCAAATAGTGAAATTCTTCATCAAAGGTGGCCAACTTTCCCTCCATTCAAGTGATGGTGTGGCTATAATCATAAAGTTCTGGCATTGAGGGGTTTGGTACTCTGTGCAAGATCATATTCAAGTCATCCTCTGAATATTTGCCTCAGAACTCTTCCACTAATACAGACCACATAATACAGATTATCTGATATTTTCTTTTTCTTTTTTTACAAGAACATAATCAATTAACCAATCAACGGTGTAGTTACTGATTTGGCTCTGCTCCCAGCTGCCTATTGTATAAACCATGATCTCTTTGTCTTTGGTTATCACCAGCAACTCTACAGGATTGTCTCTATTGTATTTTAGGACCCCTTTCATTAGCAGCAGTTTTCATGAAAACTTCTGACCCATGAAGAAGAGGACTTCCCGGACTTATCAAGGATGCTCAAGTTGTTCTCATGAATAATTTCTCATAGTTATGGAGAAAGGTTTTCCACCTGAGAAAGTAATTCTTACATAAATCCAGACAACCATTCTGATCATTTGAGGTTTTTGTATACTTTCTTTTTAGATTACAAAGACTGTTCTGTTATTTCATTCTTAGTTGATGTAGGCAATTTTTAATCTATACTTGAGGGAATCAATCAAATACTATTAAAGATTTTAACTTCTTGAGCTGAAACATTACATCTAAAAGCTTTGTTTGATGGAACCATATTGATAAAATTGGCCTAATCTCATTTTGTATCTTGAAACATCATCCCACACTTTCAACATCTATTTCACGCACATTCCCCATGACTCTATCTGTATAAATTGGGAAAATCATGCAGTTTTTGTTTGAGTGTGTAGAACACTTCTATATGGATTATGTTTTGTGCCTTACCCATGAGGACTTAATGGAAATTGCATGAGTCTACATACTGAAAATCTTGGTGATGGTGTTCTCTGGAAATTAAAGGTCTTTTGGAAGACACCTATGTCTAGGGAATCTATTAGAGGTTGGGGGGTACAAAGTGGGCTAAATTTTCTCATCTGAGGTATTGGGAAATCTGTTTTGGCTGTGAAAGAGGACAGAAAGTTGAGGATTCAGTGTGCCAGACTTTATCGCAGTCTTGTCTATTTTTGCATTCTAATATTCAAAATTATATTTTTAGTTCAACTCTCTTGACTTTTGACAAAAAATAGCTTGTTAAGTAGAAATTTTGGCTTGTGCTTTAATTTAGCCACTTAGAAAGTGAGTCTCTGGGTCAGATTTGTTCTACCTTTTGCTTGGCTCAGAGACTGAGCCCAGCATCTACAGGAGAGAAGGGATTGTTTAAGGGCAGACATATAAAAGTTTAGATGATGTATACAAAAGGAATCTGAGATTTGAAAGTCAGAGTCTTTTCCTTTCTACTTTTCCTGTTACTACTAGGAATGGCTGCTTAGGTTTCTTAGTATGAGGAAATAGTAAAAGAGATCAAAAGGAAGATCTCCCAGAACTCATTTTGTAAATACTTGAAGAAAGGGACAAGGAAGAGAAGTGGGCATGGGGAGGATGATGAAGAGGGAAGCAAAGGAGAAAAATCTATAATGAAGTCACATGATGGGGACATGATAAAACCTATTAAATTATATTCTAACCATGTAAATAAATAAAGTTTAAATATAATTCTTACAGATAAGAGAAATTGTGCAGTACTTGTTTTTCTGAATACAGTTTATTCTGCTTAACATAGTGTTTTCCAGTTGTCTGTTTTCCTGAAGATGGTATGATCTTATTCTATGGCAGTATAAGTTTCACGTCTGCCATATTTTCTTTCTGCCTTCTTCTATTGTCAAATATCTTGGATGACTTAATTCTCTATCTGCAGTAAATAGTGCAGCAATAAACATGGGCCTGTAAGTATTGCTGTGGTATGTTTACTGACACTGCAGGAATATATTGGTCATGTTATTTCCATTTGTAATTGTTTTTTGATTGCTGGTTGATTGGTTGGTTTTTGTTTGTCTGTTTATTTTTTTGAGAACCATGTTACTGATTTTCATGGTGACTGCATAAGTCCATTCCTGACAATGAAGAGTTCTTCTTTGCCAATATCCTTGACAAATATGTTATCATCTGCTTTCTGGAGCATAGACATGCTGACTAGAAAGATCCAAAATTTCAATATAGTTGCAACTTGAATTTCCTTTACTGTTAAGAATGTGAATATTTTTTCAAGTATAGCATTTATTCACTGTTTGTATTTCTTCATCTAATACCTGTCTATTTATTTAATTAGACCTTTTTTATTAGATTTTTGGTGTTTAAATTATGAAGTTCTTTTTATATATTGCATATTAATCCCCTATCTTGTATATGACTATATGAACATTTTTTCCCATTATTTCTGCTTTCTCTTCATTCTGGTATTTATTTTCTTTATCTGTGTGAAAACTTCCTAAATTCATGCAAGCTAATTTGTCACTTCTTGAGATTATTTCCTGTTTTAGGGGAGCCCCATAGAGAACATCCTTGCCAATGTCTTGAAGTAATTTTACTGTTTTTCTCTAGCAGTTTGAATTTTAAGGTCTTGCACTAAGGTCTCTTGTCCATTTGGATTTGATTTTTTTGCATGCTGAGAGATTTAAATATAGTTTCTTTTCCTTCTTCTCCTTCTCCTTCTCCTTCTTCTTCTTCCTTCTCTTCCTTCTCCTTCTTCTCCTCTTCCTCCTCCTCCTCCTTGTTCTGTGTGGAAATACTCTATTTCCAGCATTATTGGTTTGAGTGTCAATCTTTTTCTACTTGAAATATATTTTTTAAATACGATGTATTCTGATTATAGCTTCACCTCCTCCAACTACTCTCAGACCCTACCCATTTTCCCACCCACCTAAATTAAAACCCTTTCCTTAAATCTCTCATTAGGATGCAGACATCTAAACAAAACAAGTGTGATAGTTTGTATATGCTCACCCCAGGGAGTGACACTATTAGAAGGTGTGGGCCTGTTCAAGTAGGTGTGGCCTTTTTGGAGTAGGTGTGGCACAGTGGGTGTGAGCTTTAAGACCCTCATCCTAGCTGCCTGGAAGCCAGTATTCTGCGAGCAGCCTTCAGATGAAGATGTAGAACTCTCAGCTCCTCCTGCACCATGTTGGCCTGGATGCTGCCATGTTTCCACCTTGATTATAATGGACTGACCCTCTGAACCCGTAAGCCAGCCCCAATTAAATGTTGTCCTACTGTTCACAGCAGTAAAACCCTAAGACAACAAGTAATAATAATAAATTAAGTTAAATTAAAACAAACAAACCATAGTAGGACCAAAAAAAACAAATAAACAAAGAGAAGAAAAAGAGTCAAAGAAAACGTTAAGAAACACATAATAGATGTAGAGACACACATTTGCACACACAGAATTCTCATAAATATGCAAAATAAAATATGAAAACATAAACCTCCAAAACTGACACTGATTTTGTTTTGCACTGGATATATACTTCTGGGCATGGAGCCTGGCCTTAAGAGTGGTCTGTATACCCAATGACATTCTATTGGAAAAAAAACAAATTTTTCATTGGGATCCCATCTGGCCAAGACCTGTTCAAAATGTCTCCATATAGCCATGCTCTTTGTGAATTCTTATGTGCACTGGTTGGTCCTGCTATGTTTAAGAGGCCTTGTTTTCTTGCTGTTCTCCACATACTCCGGTTCCGACAGTCTTTCTGCATCTTCTTCAGCAGGGTTCCCTGAACCACAAAAGAAGAGATTTGGCAGAGATATCCCATTTAGGACTAAGTATCCCAAGGTCTCTCTCTATACTTTGTCCAGATGTGTGTCTTTGTACTGTTCCCATCAACTGCAGGAGGAAGTTTCTCTGATGACGACTGAACAATTCACTGATTTAGAAGCTCATTTTATTGTTGTTGGTTGAATCATCTTATTGCTACATTCCTCTAGCAGAACAGTATTACTGCTTTTCCTCTAGGTCCATGGCCTACCCAGTCTCAGGCTCTTGGCCACAAGAGCAGTATCAGACACAGGCTCCATTTCATAGAGTGGGCCTTCAATCCATCAGTTAATGGTTGGTTACTCCTACAACTTCTGTGCTACTTTTGCACCAGCATATCTTTCAGGCAGGTCACCATTTTAGGTCAAAGGGTTTGCAGCTGGGCTGGTGTTTACTTTTCTCCTCTGGGAGCACGTAGAGTACTTTCCAATACCATGAACACAGTAGGGGGGAAGGCTCTAGGTCGGCACCAGCTCAACTTCTCTGTGTTCAATAAGTTTTTTAGGTATTGTCTTCATCAGTCGGATTTCATCAGTGTTAGAGAACAACAAATAGCCTTAGCAATAGCCTAGGTTGTTTGAGGGTTCCCCTGGGGCTCCTTTACCAATAACTTTATTAGATGTAATGCATTCCTATAACTGGAGGCTTCATTTTGTGATGAGAAATTACTCAGTATTTACTCCAGTGTATGGTTTTGACATTTTCTTAATTAGGTGACTATAACACGTGTATGCATTTGTGGGTCTTCTATTCTATTGATCTATATGTCTATTTTTCTATAATTACCTGTTTTTCTATAATTACCATGATCTTTTCATGACACCCCAGTGAGTTTTCCTGGGACCTAAATTTTGTGACAGCTCAGGATGTCTCCTGGTCTTAACTGCGGACCCAGCAGTTGGATCAGTAGGTTTGCAAAGAGCTTTGTTCATCATGAGCACCCAATTCTAGAGCCACTAGTTCCAATTTTCAGCATGCAACTGCTGGTAAACATGACTTGGCAGCTGAATAAGTAAATAGGTGGAGGCTTTGCAAAGGAAGAGGCTACATCAATGTTTAGATATCAGTCTACCCACTTACGGCAAGTGCTACTGATTCTCCTTGGGAATCCACATTGGTTAGAGGGGAGATTTGCACATGTGTGTTCCCATATAAACCCGTGCTTAGTTCCTAAATATTGTTCATACTTCCCTAGCTCTGTTAAGTGCCCCAATAGATGTTGCTGTCATCTTAGCATACAATGATCCTTACCCTTTACTTTATTCATCTCAGAATAATGCAACAAAAAGAAAATAATGACTTCTTTTCTAGTTTGTGAGGTTTGAGCCAACAGCATTTAAGAGATGGAAAGTCCTGAACATGAACAAAGGCAAACAACAACAATTTGTAAACAGCAAATCTGTAGATCAGGAACTATGACCCTCCGAAGAAGAAACGCTTCTTGGGTACTGTCAGGCTCACATCCACTCTTACCCCCATATTCTGAGTATTACATAGGGAACCAGCAGCACTGGGATAAGGCCAAGCCTGTGGACATCCTCTATATGGCCATCAGGGCACTGAGAAAGTCCAACAAGACAAGACATGGGTCAAGAAGACAGCCAATAAATATGTCTTTTTGCCTCTGGTCTCTGATCGATCAGATGCCAATGAAATTCTGGGCCAAGGTCTGAAACAAGCTAGTAAGTTCCCTTCCCTGGTGACCTATAATGAAAACACAGTGGCCAAAGACAATAAAGTAAGGTCCATAATCAAATTCCTTCAAAGAAAGTGCTGTACCATTGGTTACTTACAGATGACCGGTGGTGAGCTGGTCTATAACATCTACTTTGCTTTCAGTTTCTTGATTTTATTGCAAGAACTAAAAAAATCTAAAGGTTTTATACACCAGAACTACGGGCAAACCCCAGCACCCATTTCATGACACATCTTAATAAATCTTAGTTCTGCCAACCACAAGCAAATAAGAACAGAAACAATGAGAGAGATGCAATTGCTCAGCTCTGGGTACACAGAAACCATCTAATGCCTTAGTGTGTGGAAAAAACCTCTTAAGGAGCCTTAGGGCTGAAAAGCTAAACTCTAAATTCAAGCCCTTATCAAAATAAATGGCTTACAACACAAGCTAAAATCTCAGACTCTAAGAGTTTTGGCAACTAAAGTGAGGACACTTGCTGGAAAAGATTCAATTGTGTCACTTGGGATGGAGGACCCCGGGTGAGGCTCAGAGCATCACACTCTCAGGTTATGATGGGTTGAACTGAAGAACTAATCTCCCTACCATTAGTGATGGATGCATTTATAAAAAAAAAAAAAAAAAAAAAAAAAAAAAAAAAAAAACCTGCAGTACTGCCCTATCCAACCTTGCCCTGGGAAATTAACCTTGCATTGTTTATAAAACCAGCAGCGATCTTGCCTAAAGACAATACTGGTGCTCCTCTTAGCCTATGCATCTATCTGTACCTGTAGACTTACAACCACACTCAAGGTTCAATATGCTACTAGAGTGGGAGAATATAGTGGGACCCTAAAGAACTTCTTGAATTTTCTAATCCATACCAGTGTAATTGTGTGGGAATAGATTCTTTGTCTATTGGTTATTTTATTTATTTACATTTCAAATGTTGTTCCCCTTCCCTTTCCCGTCCCTCTCACCCCTGCTCCTATGAGGGTACTCACCCACCCACTTCCACCTCACAGCTCTAGCATCCCCCTACGCTGGGTCATTGAGCCTCCACAGGACCAAGGGCTTCCTCTCCCACTGATGCCAGATTAGGCCATCCTCTGCTACATATGCAGCTAGAGCCATGGGTCCCCCCCATGTGTACTCTTTGGTTGGTGGTTTAGTCCCTGGAAGTTCTGGTGGGTTGAGTTGGTTGTTATTGTTCTTTCTATCAGGTTGCAAACCCCTTCAGCTCCTTCAATCCTTGCCCTAACTCCTGCATCGGAGTCCCTGTGCTCAGTCCAATGTTTAGTTGCATGCATCCGCATCTGTATTGGTCAGGCTCTGGCAGAGCCTCTCAGGGGACAGCCATACCAAGCTCCTGTCAGCAAGCACTTCTTGGCATCACCAATAGTGTCTGGGTTTGGTGTCTGCAGATGGGATGGATCTTTAGGTGGGGCAATCTCTGGATGGCCTTTCCTTTACTCTCTGCTCCATTCTTTGTCCCTCTGTTTCTTTAGACAGGAGCAAATCTGGGTTACTATTTTTGAAATGGGAATATAGTCTTAACAGTGAGCAGTAGTGGGAAATGGAAACTAAAAGTTCATCCAGAATATTTTATCAGTGTAGATATGATAAGGAAGTTAGATGAATATATACTTTATTCTCTTCTATACACACCTAACAAAATCAAATCACTACCCTGTCATGATAGCTTAAAAGAAATCTATGCTGAGGAGTGTGGACAAGCCTGTGATCAGGGGGTAAGGCCAGTACCTCCACTCAGAGGAACCTGCCCGGAACCTCCAGGACACAGGGACATGCAAACAGCCTGGGACAGCAGACTTCAGGTCTCCTTCTGCGGCCTTGTACCCCAGTCTGTGCCACAGAGCTCCATAACCAAATAGAGCAGGGAGAAGGCTAGCATCCAGGGAGTGTGGACAAGCCTGTGAGTGGAGGTAGGAAGGGCGCCACTGCCCAGCAGGACCTGCCCGGAATCTGCAGGACACTGGGACAAAGGAACAGCCTGGGACAGGAGACTTCCTGTTTACCCCTGTAGTCTGTGCCACAGGGCTCCATACTCAAATAGCACAGAGAGGGAGCTACCCTCCCAGGAGAGTGGACAAGCCTGTGATCAGGGGTAAGGCCAGCACCTCTGCTTACAGAGACTTGCCCGGAACCTCCAGGACACAGGGACTGAGGAGTGGCCTTCTGGTTTCCTTCTGAGGCCAGGAGCTAATCCTGTGACAAAGGGCTCCATACTCAGTGCAAGGAGAGAGCTGGTCTCCCAGGAGTGCCCACACCTTTGAGCACAGGAAGACCACCACTTCTCTTCAAATTCCTCAATCAAGAGGGACCCTCGCAGAGCCATCAGGACACAGGAACCAAGGAACAGCTGGGGACAGGATCCTTCTGGTTTCTTTCTGCACCCCAAAACTGACCCTGTACCCCAGCTCTCCAAATCCAAATTCCTCTCAGAGAGAGCTGGTCTACAAGGAGTACCAACAAAAAGGCTTGCAGGAGGGACAAGTCACAGTCAGAGAGAGCAAGACCAGCTAATACCAGAGATAACCAGATGGCGAAAGGCAAGGGCATGAATATAAGGAACAGAAACCAAGACAACTTAGCAACATCAGAACCCATTTCTCCCACCACAGCAAGCCCTGGATATCCCAACACACCAGAAAAGGAAGACTTAGATTTAAAATCAGTTCTCATGATGACGATAGAAGACTTTAAGAAGGAAATAAATAGCTCCCTTAAAGAAATACAGGAGAACACAGGTAAACAGCTAGAAGCCCTTAAAGAGGAAATACAGGAAAACACAATCAAACAGGCAAAGGAAATGAACAAAACCATCCAGGATTTAAAAATGGAAATAGAAACAATAAAGAAATCACAAAGGGAGACAACCCTGGAGATAGAAACCCTAGGAAAGAAATCAGGAGTCATAGATGCAAGCATCGCCAACAGAATACAAGAGATAGAAGAGAGAATCTCAGGAACAGAAGATACCATAGAAAACATTGATACAACAGTCAAAGAAAATACAAAATACAAAAAGATCCTAACCCAAAACATCCAGGAAATCCAGGACACAATGAGAAGACCAAACCTAAGGATAATAAGTATAGAAGAGAGTGAAGATTCCCAACTTAAAGGGCCAGTAAATATCTTCAACAAAATTATAGAAGAAAACTTCCCTAACCTAAAGAAAGAGATGAATATAAACATTCAAGAAGCCTACAGAACTCCAAATAGATTGGACCAGAAAAGAAATTCCTCCCATCACATAATAATCAAAACACCAAATGCACAAAACAAGGAAAGAATATTAAAAGCAGTAAGGGGAAAAGGTCAAGTAACATATAAAGGCAGACCTATCAGAATTACACCTGACTTCTCACCAGAGACTATGAAAGCTATAAGATTCTGGACAGATCTCATAGAGACCCTAAGAGAACACAAGTGCCAGACCAGGCTGCTATACCCAGCAAAACTCTCAATTACCATAGATGGGGAAACCAAGATATTCTATGACAAAACCAAATTTATACAATATGTTTCCACAAACCCAGCCCTACAAAGGATAATAGATGAAAAACGCCAACACAAGGAGGGAAACTACACCTTAGAAAAAGCAAGAAAGTAATCTTTCAACAAACCCAAAAGAAGATAGCTACAAAAACACAAAAATAACATCGAAAATAACAGGAAGCAACAATCACTATTCCTTAATATCTTAACATCAATGGACTCAACTCC
>JAPYYD010005718.1:0-11837 GCA_028551405.1 Uromys caudimaculatus | reverse complement strand
GACTCAGAAAAGGGGAAATATTGGAAATGTATATAAAGTATCAAAAATAAAAAAGGAGGGAAAAAAAACAAAAAAAAAACCAAAAAAACAAAAAAACAAAACAAAACAAAAAAAAATAAATAAAGTAACCACTGGACTGAGAGTGAGGTCCCAGATGGAGGAGTTGGAGAAAGGTCTGAAGGAGCTGAGAGAGTTTGCAGCCCCATGGAGGGAGCAACAGCATCAATGGTCCTGACCCGCCCCCCTTGTCATCTGGAATTTGGACCACCAACCAAAGAATACACATCGAGGGACCCATGGTTCGGACCACATATGTGACAGAAGATGTCCTCGTTGGCCATCAGGGGGAGGAGAGGCCCTTGGGCCTGAGGGTGTTAGAGGCCCCAGTAAATGGGAATGTCAAGATGGGAACACTGGAGTGGGTGGGCGGGTGGGTAGGAGATGGAATACCTTCATAGAGGCGGGGGAGGAGGATGGGATAGGGGTTTCCAAAGAGGAGATCGAGAAAGGGGGAAACATTGGAAATGTACATAAAGTATCAAATAATAATAATAATAATAATAAACACCAAAATAAATAGATAAATAAATAAATAAAATAATTTGTGTCCTACCGCAAAACAAGTGTTTCAACCCAAACTGATTCAGTAACTCACTTATTTTAGAAAGACTTCTGCATTCAATTTTATGGTTTAATTAGCTCATTTCTGATTGATATACCTTTCCTATATAGCTTTACTATACAGGCTCAATCAGTTCATCGGTGAATATTGTCACAATAATAGGCTTCTTTTTCTTGCCCCTATTCTCAAAGGGAACATTTTCAGCGTGTACTGATATAAATTTGGAGGTGTCATTACCTCATTAGGGAAGTTCCTGTATTCCTAGACAGGGGCCAGTGAGTATGGCTGAATGGTTAGAGGCTCTAATTGCCAAACCTGATGACCTGAGTTTGATCCTAGGTCCCATATTGCAGAGAGAGCTGTTCTCTGTGTGTGTATGCAGACGTGCATGAGAGCGTATGCACGCGCATGCACGTGCGCGCGCGCGTGCACACACACACACACACACACACACACACACACACACACACACCTCAATAAATGCAATTAAAAAAAAAAAAAAGATATTCCTGACTTGCTAACTTTAAAAACTTTGTGTTTGAGCAGACTTCAGCTGTTAATACAGTCATAGGATGTTCCCTTGTTATCAAATATAAAAGCATCCCCACATCCCTGACAGAAATCTGATGCAGTCATGATACATTAACCTTTTCATTTTTTGTTAGACCTAATTTGTTAATATGTTGCTCTTTACCTTGGCATCTGTTTTCATAAATGACATTGGCAGCAAATTTCTTCTCTCACAGTGTCGTTGTCTAATACCATTATTGAGCTGTGTTGGCCTTAACAAAAACAAACAAACAAACAACAACAAAAAAAAAAAAAAAAAAAAAACCTGGGAATGCTTCCACTTTTTGTTTTCTGGAGCTTTGCACCAGCCAGTGTGAGTTCTCCCACTAGCACTTGATAGAATTCACTGCTGAACCCAACTAAGCCTAGGCTTCTCCTGTGCTTCTGTGAGAACTGAGAGAAGCCACAACCCATATTGAACTGATCTTGGAATTTCTGAGCATTCATATCTTGTCTGAAGTCCTGTCAGGGCTGAGTGTACATTCAGTTTGCTCTCACTTCCGAAATTCAGCTACCCAGAGTCCTATACCAGTAGGAGGGAGTTTATACAGACTACCACCACCATCCCAAACCTAGGTTTTATACCATTAGCCTTCAAAGAATGTCAAAAGCACTATTCAACTCACTGCTAACCCTTTGAGCCTCAGAACCACCCTTTGCCTCACTGATAGATAAGCATTCCAAATCTAAGCTCTCTGCTCTGGTTTCTAGCCTCTCCCAGATCTTGATTCTGATTCTTCACTGAGCCCTTCACAAGCCCTCAGATCAGTGCACTTTTATCATCTCCACATTCTAAACCTAGTTGGATTGCTTAGACACCATTACCAGGCAGCAGTAACTCACAGCAAAACGCAGGCCTTATGACAGAGATGGAAGCCGGATCTGCGCACAGAAACAGGCAGTGCTGATTCTGTCTATGAGCATGGTTAATGGGTCATATTTTAGTCTGGACTCTGACCGAGGAGCAGAAGTTCAGTGGCAAAGAGAAGGAATGATTATTTCAACAAAGAGGATAGCAAGAACAAAAGAGGAACACAGACTTGGGGAGGGCAGTATGGCCAGTGAGGCAGGCTCCCAGCACTCCATTTGTCAAGTGACTCAGCTTTCTAAGCTTTTGCCATTTCGTGTGAAATAGTGGTATTAGTTTCTACCTCTAAAGACATCTTAGTTAAAGGAGATGTTGCCTATATTGTGAATAAGGCAACATCTGTACATGAAGGCCATAAATTTAAAAAAAAAAAAAAAAAAAAAAAAAGGACCTCATGATACAGGTAAGGGGGGTGGTAAAGGGGAGGGAGAACAAATTTTGTTCTCATTTGTTTTAGCTGTTTACGTTAAAATATGCTTTTAAAAAAACACTACCGTGTCTATTCAGAATTGGAAAGAAGGAAAAGAGATGAAGAAATGCCCCTCAAGGCAGGGTCTCCAGACTAAGTCATACCACACTGGATTATGAGGTCCATATACAGACCTCCAAGGGGACTTCATGAAAAGCAGCAACAGCTAACTAGAGACTGAGGTTAAATTATTAAGTAATAAGACATTACTTTCCAGTTGTCCTGAAGGTTTTACCCCCATAAGTCCATCCCATGCCTCTATCTCCCTGCCACCCTTTGCTAGTCTCATCTTCTCTCAGGATACCCTCTGTCCTCCTTGATGGCATCTTCTCTCGGGATGCTCTTTGTCCTCCTCGATGGCTGCTCACCTTTTGCCAGCTATTCATTCTCCTGTGGGACCTTCTACTAGCTCTGCCCTAGACATTTCTCTGTACCCCTTAGCATTTTATTCCCCTCTGATCAGTACTTTCTAGCTGTTATTTCATCCTGTCCTATTTTACAATCCATGAGACAGTCTTTCTTAACGTATGTATCCCTCTATGGTAGAGCAGAGGACATGCTCCATCCATCTCAATGAAGGCTTGTGACTAGACTGTAGTAGCCATTCGTAACAGTGATAAGGTCTTTTCTATCCCCCCCCCATTTCTTCTTATTAGGGAGGATTAAAGACAGTTTCAAAATAAATAGCAAGATCTGGTTAAGAAACTTGTGATTAAGTGTCCATCTGCACAAATTTAAAATGGTAGCCACATCAGCACCTGGAAGACATTGAAGACAGAGGTGTTTTCTTAGTCTTAATCCCTTTTCTCCCCAGCTGAAGAGGCTCTATGGCTTAGGGTGAGAACACCTGCTTACAAATCAAATGTCCAGAGTATAAACCTGACTCTAGATTCCTCAGTCTCTACTCTGCAAAGCCAATAGACCTTGGAAGCATTAGTTAGACGCCCATGGAGCAACTACCCACCCTACCCACTTCAAACAGGAGAATGAATATGGTAGGTTTTAAGGAGACAGTGCTATACAAATACACAATTTTTAAGAGATTGAATTTGGCCTATGCTAGGGAAGAAACAAACTAGAAATAAACACTCTATTTTTATTAGCTTTACTACCTCTCCAAAAATCTTCTAGAAGCAAGCTAAATGTCACCGAAGAAGCTAGAATAAGTCATGTTGGGTTTTTTGCCATGTACTAAAATGGGCCCCTAAGAGTGCAGTCTATTTTCAAAGGTAGGTTCCAGAACTGGCAGAGGAAGTTGAGTAAAGATAAGAACAAGAAGCCTTGGATGAGTGTCAGCTGGAAGATAGTCACACCATGTTGATTCTGGGTGGAGAAGTGAATAGAGACCTTCTCAGATGGCGTATGCAAGGGCAGCAGCTGCCTCCACAGCTATGTGTTGACTTCCTACTTAGCTGAACATGCAGAAAACAGCCTGTGGGGCTGAAGGGGAGAGAAAAAAGATGCCTTCAGCCAAAGCGCATGGAAAGGTTGAACACGCTGTCTTCAATGGATGACTTTAATCTGTTCAGCTCCATGGTGCTTCCTAACACCCCTCCCAAGCAGTGCACTTACCCTTTACCAACTATTCTAAGGTCTCTGTGTGCTTCTGGTTACCAGTTTTACTCTGCTCTCACATCCAAGAAAGAACAATGAGAGCTCCTGCTAAAGTGCTTCATAAATGTGGAAGTGGCTCAGGATATAAATGAAGGTAGTAATTACATGCCAATCATCTACCATTATTGAAAGTAGCTTACTGCAGACATGGAAATATTCCTAAATAACCAAGAACAGTGATTTGTGGGCCATTTTAAAAGCAACTTATCATTAGTTCCTTGCCATTTTGTTTCATATAACACTCAGATACCAAGTAGAACTTTCCTAAATTCATTTACTAAAACTTCTTTGTTCACGGTGTTGGACTAATGGACTTGCATGCTTTAATCCCATATGTATTGTGGTTGTAAATGTTCAACAAACACAGATCATTGTATATTTATCAAAATATGTCTTGTTTCTCCTTCTATGTACTTAATAAATTTTCATCCACACTGGAACTTGCAGTTCCAACAAAATCATGCCCTACTATTTGTGAAGACCATTTGCTGAAGTAGATATTGCAATTTGTGTGTGTGTATGTGTGTGTGTGTTTCTTTGCTAAAAAAAAAAAAAAAAAAAAAAGTAGGTTCTAGATTTACAATAAGCATTCTCAAAGCAGTATGATTCATGTTAGAAAGGTTACTTTCCCAGTTGTAAACATGAATTCTGAAAATGTATGTAGAATGAACATGAGCATAAATTGACTGGCATGTGACTGCAGAGAAATCATTGCCTCAAACACTCCGAAAAGAAGGAAAGACAGCCCTTCCTTCAGACTTCATATGTTACCATATACAAATGTTCCCACTCAGACCTACCCAGGGATGGTGCTTCAACCAATGGTCTATGGAGGTTACACTGTTACTGCTTCAATGAAATTTAGTGGCAGTACCAAGGCTAGGTGCTAAGCATTACAGTAATCGGGTGGGTTCTTTAAAACCACATTGCTGCATAAGCCTTGCTTTGGTTTCCTTTGAAAAGATGAAGGGCATTATCACTCACTAAGGCTTGCTTATTTTTCTTCTTTGAAGCCATGACTTGGCTGAGCCTAGATGATTGCTTGTTCTTAGCCAGCACTACTCTTGCTAACTATAGGTGATCAAAGCTGCTTCAACACATATGGAATACAAGACCTGGAAGGACACATCCAATGGAAGTGCTTGTGACCATGGATAAGCTTCTGTTCCTTGCTTCTTGTCTGTTTCTTACCATATACATGTTAACTTAAAATATAAAAGTTGTTTTAAATCATGTAAAGAAAAAGTAATAAAACAAAAAGCACTTACTGTAGGAATTCCAAAGATGCAGACTATTTTGTTTAAAGATATTTTTAATTTATTAGGTGTGTTTTTGACGGTTTTATACCTGTATATCATGCAGTTCGATTGCTTTTTTCCACAGTCTCTTATCACCCCTCCCCCACCCTTATCCTTATCAACAGCCGTCCTCCCTACTAATCTCATTCCCAGACTTTTTCAGAACTTTTGGGTTGGTTTGTGATCCACTCACTTTAACCAGGGCCATCAGTGTGACCATTTGGTGGGAGCTATCCATTGGAGCCTAGGGGAGTCAGCCGTGGGTACACAACTAAAGGCAATGTTTTCCTTCCCTGAATTTATCTAGAGTCCTCCAAGCCCTTCCTCCATCCATGCCTGACTGTTGATTGGCCCATCCCAGTGCAGATCCAATGTAGGCGTCCATAGTTATTTTAATTTATCTATGTCTAAGAATATACCTCTGTCTTCTTACTCAGAAAACAATGTTTCTCTCAGAACTTCTCTGGTCTAACTTTTGCATTCTTTCTGCCCCCTTTTCCTTAGTGTTCCCTGAACCCTAGAATCAGTGATATAAATGTCTTGTTTAGAGCTAAGCCATCATTGCTTACTCACTCTCAATACCTTGTATAGCCATGAGTCTCTAAACTCACTGGAAAGGAAAGCATCACTGATTATGGCTGTGAGTAGCATTTGTCTATGGACATAAATGTAAGCAGGCATTTTGATGTTGTAACCAAGGCAGCTTACAAAGTGTTATGGTTCCAGAGGGATAAAAGTCTGTCCATGGCAGGGAAGCTGAGAACCTATGTCTTCAACTACAAGCACAAGGTAGAGACCGGAATGTGGTTTTAGAAACCTCAAATCCAGCCCCTGATGTTGTACTTCCTTCAGCAAAACCACACCTTATAAACAACAAACAGTGCCACAAACTGGGGGCCAAAACTTCAAATGCCTGAGGTCATGGGAATATCTTATTCAGACCTCAAAATGGTCACTCCCATGCCAGTTGTGTGTCTGTTCTACAGTGGGCACATGTTGCCCAACAGGTTGGTCTTGGAGTTAAGGTTTAAATTTTAAACTTAAGATAAACTATAAAACTTATCTCTGAAATATTCATATGTAGTAGGACAGCCACTTCCATCCTTCCATTCTTAAGTTCATCTTTTCAACCAGAAGAAGGCAAACGTTTCTCACCAAGCTTGTTCTGGTTTTTTGTTTGTTTGTTTGTGTTTTGTGCTGCTGGGCTAAAAGATTAACCCAAAACAACTTAGGGAGTAAAGTGTTTATTTCATCTAAGAAGTTACAACCAATCTTTGTAGGAACCCAGGACAGAAGCTAAGACAGGAATCTAGAAGCAGTAAACTGTAGCAGAGATCATGAAGGAGCACTGAGTGACCTGGATCGATGGGTCATTTTTTAGTGTTGGGTTCCTGATAAAGGACCAAAGGATGAGAAAAATAGAAGATAAAAGCTGCAGTCAGGTGATCTGCACAAGCAAGTTCGTTAAGAACTTGCATCTTAGATTATTATTTCCAGGATAGAAATGGGATGAAGTCAGTAGAAACTATCATACAATGGGACAAAGTCAGCAAGAAGCTAATTATACAGTGTTGAACAGGGGGAACACAGGATATCTCAAGGGTCTCAGAGACCAGCATATGGTAGTCTTGCGATTGATAACCATAGCCTGTACAGTGAGAAGAGTTAAGTTCTCAGGGTCCACCACAATTCCTCTAAGACCCTGGCCCCAGGACATTTCTGACTCTGCCAAGTTTATTCTTGGTTTTAGAAAAGAAGCTGTGTGCCTTCCCCACACATAGGGTCTCAGGGGAAAGCTCCAATGACTGAGCCAGACTAGTACTGGCTCTGCCAGTCATGGTCCTGGTTCTGTCTTTGTGTATCAGGCCCTCAGGGAAAGACTTGGATCAGCCAGGCCATCAGCACTGATGACTGGATTGCTCTCCATGACTTGTTTAGCATGCTATCCTATACCATTAAGAGCCACCTGTCCAAGAGTTGCACCAAGTACAATAGGCTGGGCCCTCCAACATCAATCATTAATTAAGGAAATGACCCACACAAATATGCCAGTCCAGTTTAATGGTGACAACCCCTCTACTGAAGTTTCCTGTTCCCAGATGACATTAGTGTATCTAGATAACAGAAGCTCACCAACACAACACCCAAATTCACCAACACAGTGCCCAGTCATAACTTACCATTACTAGTCAGATAAACTATTGATTATTTCAACCCATCCATTTCTGCCATGACTGCGTCCTCCCTTCATTTGATCAGACCAAAGAACATGCTGGAAAACCCTTAAGTTTTCTGGCAAATTCACACTTTAATGAAGTATACAGCCCCTACTACTTCAAACTTTCTGGGTTAGCTTTATCTGTTTTGGTATATATTAACATTTCTAGTGACAATTATTTTAAAAATGGAGTTGGACAGCAAATAGCAAGCAACGTTGAGAATAGAAGGGCTCAGGGTAATGGTCATTCTATCTTAGCTCTGGCATCTAAATAATCAGTTACGTCTGCTCAGATTTCTGTCATCTTAATTGGGATAGGCAACGTAATAACACAACTAAACACATATGGTGAGATTCATAAAACATTTGGGATGGTTTGGCTGCTGATTCCTATTTGATTATATTTACTAGAATATATTGACATGTATATGAGAAGTAGTAATCACCACTGCGCCTCAAGGCAAGAGAACTAATACACTCTGGCTCCCAGAACCAGCGCTGTGTAACCAGAGAGAGATGTTCTTTTTTTCTTTCTTCTTTATTTTTTTCATTAATTTACATTTCAAATGTTATCTCCCTTCCTGATCTCCCCTCTGCAAAAGTCCCCATTCCATACTGCTCCCCTCTGCCTCTAAGAGGGTGCTACTCCACCCACCCACTCCCACCTCATCCCTCTAACATCCCCCTACACTGGGACATCAAGCGTCCACAGGACCAAGGGCCTCCCCTCCCATTGATGCTAGATATGGCAATCCTCTGCTACATATGTATCTGGAGCCATAGACCCGCCCATGTATACTCTTTGGATGGTGGTTTAGTCCCTGGAGCTCTGGGGGTCCAGTTAGTTCATATTGTTGTTCTTCCTAAGGGGTTGCAAACCCCTTCAGCTCCTTCAGTCCTTCCCATAGCTCTCCCATTGGGATCTCTGGGCTCAGTTGACCGATGGTTGGCTGTGAGTATCTGCGCCTGTATTAGTCAGGTACTGGCAGAGCCTCTCATCCTGGGCTCCTGTCAGCAAGCACTTCTTGGCATCAGCAATAGTGTCTGGGTTTGGCGTCTGTAAATAGGAGAGAGGTGTCCTTTCACAAAGTGTTCAAGAACAACGCGTTGTACAGAATAGGGTGGGTAGAATCCTCAATGACGCTTGCTAGCTACAAAACCCAAATCCATCATTAAAACTGTCTCAATATCCACTTCTAATAAGGCAAAGAAGCTATCAACTCACAGTTGTTACTTATCAGGAGTAAATGAGGTGGTGGACATAGAGAACTTGACCCAAGAACTCTGTGAAGAATGTACCTATGACGACCTAAATACTTAGCGTGCAGACCTGAGTCTGCTTGTGCTGCAAAAATCTGAGCTTTCTATATCTTCAACCTGTTCTAATGAAGGGAAGGCTTCAGAGATGGCACATGAGAAGTTAGGCTACATTTCTGAAGAAATGGAATTATCTTCTCATGCTGTTAGCATAGTATCTGCCTCCTAGGGAGCTAAAATGAGATAACTCTTGACAGCTGACACAAAGATACCTGATGTCTTCATTTTTCTTCTGGAAAGACATTAAAATTTTGCTCTAGTGCATTAATAGCCTTGCCCACTTAAGAATAATGGTTACAATTCCCAAAGACCCTTCTCCTTTAAGGTGAGATGGAGACTCTTTACACTTCTCCTTTCTGTTTATTCTTTTCTTGTATCCATCCCCATCCTTGAGTATCACTACTTCACTCTTACATAAGGACCTGGGCAGGGAGCAGACAGCAGGAGCTAGATCAATGAGTGCTTGTGTGTTTTCAGCCTTTTCACGAGAAGCCCTTTGGTGGGGAAAAAAAAAAAAGAACGTTGGTGTATGGTTTGTTTGTTGTAAAGTAGATCACGTCAAAGCGCTTTTATTTTGTATCTTAGAAAAACAAAGTGCATTTTTTTAAATTCATGTCTACTATGCTCATATTTTATTAATTTAAAAAATCCTCAAAAGGTAGAAATACTTTGAAGAAGAGATTTAAAATACAGATGTATGTGCTTCAGGCATTTTCTTCTTGCAATACCATAGGCATATTTTGACAGCTATCCCCTAGAACTGAGCAGAATACTGCTGCAAGACTGAGGGCTCACCCTGGCCATTCAGGACCCAGGTATAGATAGTCTTTCCATTGTCTCTTCCCTACCCCAGTCTCCTGCTCCCATGTTTCCTCTTTAAGACCTCTGCCTTCATTCACATCAACTCTATAGGTACCTAGGGAATTTGTAGCTGAGTAGATTCTTTTTTTTTTTAATTAATTTATTTATTTTTTGATACTTTATTTACATTTCCAATGTTTCCCCTTTTCTAGGTCTCCTCTTTGCAAACCCCCTAACCCCTACCTTTCCCCACCTCTATGAGGGAATTCCACCTCCCACCCACCTGCCCACCCATTCCCATATACCTTGACATTCCCCTTTACTGGGGCCTCTAACACCCTCAGGCCCAAGGGCCTCTCCTCTCCCTGATGGCCAACAAGGCGCTCCTCTGCCACATATGTGGTCCAAACCATGGGTCCCTCGATGTGTATTCTTTAATTGGTGGTCCAAACTCCAGAACAACAAGGGGGGGTCAGGCCCATTGAGGCTGTTGCTCCCTCCATGGAGGTGCAAACTCCCTCAGCTCCTTTAGTTCTTTCTCCAACTCCTCCATCTAGGACCTCACTCTCGGTCCAGCGGTTACTGTAAAGTGAACTTGGACATTCTGAACGTTTGGGCTAATATCCACTTATCAGTGAGTACATACCATGTTCATTCTTTCGTGACTGAGTTTCTTCGCTCAGGATGATATTTTCAAGTTCCATCCATTTGCCTGCAAATTTTATTAAGTCATTGTTTTTAATAGCTGAGTAGTACTCCATTGTAGATGTACCACATTTTCTGTATCCATTCCTTTGATGACAGACATCTGGGTTGTTTCCAGCTTCTGGCTATTATAAACATGGCTGCTATGAACATGGTGGAGCATGTGTCTTTATTACATGTTGGAGCATCTTCTGGGTATATGCCCAGGAGAGGTATAGCTGGGTCCTCAGGTAGTATTATGTCCATTTTTCTGAGGGTCGGCCAAACTGATTTCCAGAGTGGTTGTACCAGCTTGCAATCCCACCAAGAGTGGAGGAGTGTTCCTCTTTCTCCACATCCTCGGCAGCATCTGCTGTCACCTGAGTTTTGGATCTTAGCCATTCTGACTGGTGTGAGGTGGAATCTCAGACTTGTTTTGATTTGCATTTCCCTGATGACTAAGGATGTTGAGCATTTCTTTAGGTGCTTCTCAGCCCTGCGAATTTCCTCAGTTGAGAATTCTCTGTTTAGCTCGGTTCACCATTTTTTGATGGGGTTATTTGGTTTTTTGGAGTCTAACTTCTTGAGTTCTTTGTATATATTGGATGTTAGCCCTCTATCAGACATAGGATTGGTTAAGATCTTTCCCAATCTATTGGTTGCCATTTTGTCCTACTGACAGTGTCCTTTGCCTTACAGAAACTTTGCAATTTCATGAGGTCCCATTTGTCTATTCTTGATCTTAGAGCATAAGCCACTGGTGTTCTGTTCAGGAACTTTTTCCCTGTACCCAGGTGTTCGAGGGTTTTCCCCCACTTTCTCTTCTATTAGATTCAGTGTAGATGGTTTTATGTGGATCCTTGATCCACTTGGACTTGAGCTATGTACAGGGATATAGGAATGGATCAATTTGCATTCTTCTACATGTAGACCGCCTGTTGAACCAGCATCATTTGTTGACAATGCTGTCTTTTTTCCACTGAGTGGTTTTAGCCCCTTTGTCGAAAATCAAGTGACCATATGTGTGTGGGTTCATTTCTGGGTCCTCAATTCTATTCCATTGATCTACCTGCCTGTCACTGTACCAATACCATGCAGTTTTTATCACTACTGCTCTGTAGTACAGCTTGAGGTCAGGGATGCTGATTTCCCCCAGAAGTTCTTTTGCTGTTAAGGATAACTTTTGCTATCCTGGGTTTTTTGTTGTTCCAAATGAATTTGAGAATTGCTCTTTCTAAGTCTATGAAGAATTGAGTTGGAATTTTGATGGGGATTGTGTTGAATTTGTAGATTGCTTTTGGCAGGATGGCCATTTTTACTATATTAATCCTTCCGATCCATGAGCATGGCAGATCTTTCTACCTCCTGAGGTCTTC
>JAPYYD010005717.1:0-11841 GCA_028551405.1 Uromys caudimaculatus | reverse complement strand
CTCTTTCCTAGGTTTTCTAACTCCACGGTTGTCTCCCTTTGTGATTTCTTTATTATTTCTATTTCTATTTTTAGCTCCTGGATAGTTTTGTGCATTTCCTTTGTCTGTTTGATTGTGTTTTCTTGAAATTCTGCCTTTTGATTGTGTTTTCCTGTAATTCTTTAATGGATTTTTGTATTTCCTCTTGAAAGGCTTCTAGTTGTTTATCTCTGTTCTCTTGTATTTCTTTAAGGGTGTTATTCATTTCTTTCTTCATGTCTTCTATCATCATCATGAGAAATGATTTTAAATCTGAGTCTTGCTTTTCTGGTGTGTTGGGGTATCCAGGGCTTGCTGTGATGGGAGAGCAGGGTTCTGATGGTGACAAGTACTCTTGGTTTCTGTTCTTTATGTTCTTACCCTTGCCTTTTGCCATCTTGTTAACACTGATGTTAGCTGATCTTACTCTGTCTGGTTGTGGCTTGCCCCTACTGCAGGCCTCTGTGTCAGTACTCCTTGAAGACCAGGTCTCTCTGAGAGGTTTTTGGGTTTGGAGAGCTGTGGCACAGGGTCCGCTCAGGGGTGCAGAAAGAAATCAGAAGGATCTTGTCCCCAGCTGTCCCTTGGTTCCTATGCCCTGATGGCTCTGCAAGGGTCCCTCTTGATCCAGTGAGTTTGAACAGAAGTGGTGGTTTTGCCTGTGCTCAAAGGTGTGTCAGCACTCCTAGGATACCCACTCTCTCCTGGAGCCTTGTGGCCCAGGCTGAGGTCCCCAGGCACAGGCCCCTGGTGGTCCAGGCAGAGGTCTCCACCCACAGATGAAACTGGAAGGTTCAGAGGTTTCCTGGCCCCGGGTTCTCAGGCCCTGGATCCCGGCGGATCCAGGTGGGTCTGGGTGAGAGGTGTTGCTCCCCTTTAACCCCACTCATGGCTTTTCCAATTTCCTGGGAGGGTAGCTTTCTCTGGCTCTCGTTGGCTAAGGACTCCTGGTGGCCCAGGCAGAGGTCTCCACTGATGCTTCACTTTTTATATGGTTTAACTGTTATCTGTATGTTGATGATTCCCTATTATAAACCTTCAGCCCATAAAATTCTCTCAGAGCAATGTGGTCATCTGCGAAGAGAGATGCTCAAATGAGAAAATGTCTCCATCATATTGGTTCATAAGCAAGACTGGGGCATTTTTTTTTTTTATTTATGATTGATGTGCGAGAGCCCAGAGCACTAAGAGTTGTGCCACTCCTAGGGAGGTGGTCCTGGGTTGTTTAAGAAAGAGGCTGAGCACACCATGAAGAATAAGCAGTGTTCCTTCATGGTCTGTGCTTTAAGTCCTGCTTCCAGGTTCCTTATTTGAGATATTGCCCTGACTTCCCTTCATGATGGGCTGTAAGCTTAGGACAAACCCTTTCCTCACCAAATTGCTTTGGGTTTTGGTGTCAATCATGGCAATAAAAAGAAAATAGGACAGCATCTTACAGTCCTGCTTACTATATCACACTAGAATTTTCACTTTGCATTCCCTCCAAAACTATCAATTCCAATTTGCTATAACTATATTTAAACCTGAATTCATTCATTGCTATCATCTTTGCTGAAACCTCAGTCTAATTCAGCATCTTCTTTAGACCACTAGAGCAGTCTCTTATCACTTTTATTCTCATGTTTAAAGTTTCCTGATGGCTTCCCATTGTACATAAAGCAAAACCTAAAATCCATATCATGACCTTTAAAGATACTATAAGAATCACAACTCTCTAAATTTCATCTTCCTGATCCTGTTTTTCAGTTTTCCTTAGACTACACTAACTCTTATTCCATCCCAAAACTATGATACTGGCTTCTACTTTTGTTATTTCATTACCTTTTCCCATTCTTAGAAGGTACGTTTCCCATTTCTTGACATTGTATCAGCCTTCTTTTCTTCTTCCAGGTCGAATCCTAACTAATCATAGGATCAGAGAACTTTTTTTCTTGACAGTCTCATACCTAAACCACATCACTCTTCCATCACCTTACTAATGGAAATAATCATATTCAAATTGTCTCCTTATAGCTTTTTTCATACTTCCACCAACATCCTGTTCTGCTCTGGAATACAAGCATTTTCTAGAAAAAAAAAAATTGTATCTATTTTCGTGGTTGAAAATCTCACACATGTATCTTTGTATGGAATATACTGAGTGCTAAACAATCACTTTGATGTTACATTTGAAAATTAAATCCAAAAGTAATAGCAATAATACATATATATGAATGAGGACATATACTACATGTGTCATTCCTTTTTCCCTGCTAGTACCCTGTTTTCTTAAAAACCAACCATCCTTTAAGATCCTTTCACCCATTGTGATAGTCACCTTTCTACTTCTGTTCTTAAATATATATATATTTTTTAATCCAGATTATACTTGTGAGAAAAAACACATGATATTCATCATCTTGCATTTGGTTTAATTTGTTTAAATTGATCATCCGTTATCTACAATTTTTCAAATCACATAATTTGAATTGTTCATAGAGGTAAAAAAATCCTCTGTGTGTGTGTGTGTGTGTGTGTGTGTGTGTGATGTGTTGCATTTTCTTCATGCATTCTTCTATTGATAGATATCTAAGATGATTTCATATCTTGACTGAATAATGTAGCAATTAAAAAAGGGTGTCCATGTTTCTTGGTTATTTTCTATTGCTTTGATTCAACACTATGATCAAGGCAACTTATAAAATGAAGCATTTAATTGTGGACTTGCTTACAGTTTCAGAAGGTTAGTCCATGACTATCATGATCGGGAAGATCACAGCAGCCAGGCAGGCATGGCACTGGAGCAGTATCTAAGAGCTTACATGTTGAGGCAGCCACAAAGAAGAGAGAGAGAGAGCTAACTAGAAATAGTATGGACATTTGAAAGCTCAAAGTCCACCCTCCATGACACACCTCCTGAAGCAGGCCATACCTCCTGATTCTTCCACTAACTGGGCACCAGACATTCAAATATATGAGCCAGTGAAGGTCATTCTCATTCAAACTTTTACACCAAGTATCTCTGTAGTATGCTGTCTTAGATTCCTTCAGATTAACAGCAATCATTGGTATGCAGTAGTTTGATTTTGTTTTTGTATTTTGAGAACTCTCCCCACTGATTTCCAAGCTCTTTGTAGCAATTAACATTCCTACCAGCTGTGTATAAATGCTGTTCACTCTGCAAGTCCTCACCACATCTGTTGTTACTTGTTTTCTTGATGGTAGCCATTCTAACTAGGGTGAAATTGAATCTTCATATAATCCTAACTTGTAATAATCCTAACTTTAAATGTTGGCTAGGATACTGATAATTTTTTCATTTGTTTATGGTTTCTATATTTCTTCTTTTGAGTTGATTCGCCCACTTGTATTGTAAAATGTTTGGAGGTTGTATATATTTAGAAACTAATTACCTCTCATGTATACATTTATCATACATTTTTCATCATACCATAGGCTGTCTCTTCATTTGGTTGTTTCTGCCACTGCAGAATTTTCAGTTTAATGTAATAGTATTTGTCAGTTCTTGCAATTATTTCGTGAACTGTTGGAGTTATCTTCAGAAGGTACTTGCATTGAACTGGTTTCCTATGTGACTTTTGGTACTGAAGCCACTTTCACTACGTAATTTCTACAGATCCAATAGCACTAGATCTTTCCATTTTCTAGTGTCCTTAATTTCTTTCTTTGTTATTTGAAAGTTTTCATTATAAAGGCCATTTGTCTCTTTTTACGGGTTTATTACTATCTATTTTATCTTTTTGCATGTTAGTAATAGATGAAGGTTTTTTTTGTTTCTTAGCAAGTTCACTACTGTTACATAGAAGAAAGAAAGAAAGAGAGAGAGAGAGAGAGAGAGAGAGAGAGAGAGAGAGAGAAACTACGTACTTTTTAATCTTCAGTTAATTTGGGTATTATGTCTTTTATTTAGTTTGAATAAGTGTTTCAATTTTGTTTACTTTAAAGAATCTATTTGCTCTTTCATTGGTTTTTATATTGATCTTTTAGTCTCCATTTCACCAGTTTTCTGCTCTATTCTTCTTCCTTACCTACTTTCTTTTTATCTAGAGTTTGCTTAGTTGCTTTTCTTACAACTTGAGATATACAGGGAAGGGGAAGCAACAGTTGGGATGTAAATAAATAATTAGTTAATAATAAGGAAACTAAATACTGAAAAAAAAAGTGTAGTTTCCCTGCTTTCATTTTTAGTCCACTTTGTCATTTGTATACAGGAGAGCTACTGACTTTCGTGAGTTAATTTTGTACCCAGCTACTTTGCTGAAAGTGTTTATCAGCTGTAGACATTAACCAGTAAGAACTTTAGGGTCGGCTTATATATGTATATTATCATATCATATGCAAATAAAGATACTTCTAACTTCTTCCTTTCCAATTTATATCCCTTTGAACCCCTTCACTTCTCTTATTTCTCTAGCTAAGACTTAAAATACTATACGGAATAGGTATGGAGAGAGTAGACAGCTATGTCTTATTTCTGATTTTAGTGGAATTGCTTTGAGTTTCTCTACATCTTAGTTGAAATTTACTATGGGCTTGCTGTAAATTGCCTTTATTGTGGTGAAGTATGTTCCTTGTCCCCCTACTCTCTCCAGGACATTTTTCACAAAGAGAAAAACAAAACAAATCAATAACTTAATGGTAATTTATTATAATTTATTCTTTTCACTCACACCACATGACAATGGTGTGAGGACAAGCCTGTGGTGCATTTTTTTTTGGATTGATGATTGATGCGGGAGAGCCCAGTTCATTGTGGATAGTGCCACCCTTGGGCTGATGGTCCTGGAAGCTATAAAACAGCAAAGAAGCAAGTCATGAGAAACAAGCCAGCACGCAGCAGTTTCCATAGCTTGTTTCAATTCCTGCCCCCTAGTTCCAGCTATGAATTCCTGCCCTGATGCCCCTCAGTGGTAGACAGTAATCTGGATGTGAAATAACTCCTTTCTACCAAAATTGCTTTTGGTCATGGTGTTTGTACAGCAATAGAAAAATCCTAACTTCTTTCAGCTGCTCGTTGCTTCCTCATTGTGATCCTTCTAGTCAGCAACCTATACTTGAGTGCACAATCCCTACAGCTACCTCTGATTGAGAGTTCTGTTGCAATCTCTGCTTTGAGCCAATGTGGATAAAGTCATGAGCTACTATTTAATTTTTTCCAATTCACCCTTCTGTTTTCCTGAAATTTTCAGCTGACCTACCAATGGTTTCATGATTTCCAATGTTTTTTCCACTTTTTCCTCTTTGGATTGAGTTCATTCTTTTATTCAGACAGTTGTCATCCAATATGTAATAAGAACAGCTTCTAATCCTCCGTCTTAAATTCAAAGAGGATTTTTAAAAATCTAAGTGTTCTTAAGGGCATTTTTTAAAGTTTTATTTCTATGTGTTAGGTATGTGTTTTGCTTGCTTCTATATTAGTGAACCATGTTCATGCAGTGACCTTAGATGCCAGAAGAAGGCATTAGTTATCCTGGACCTGAAGTTACAGATAGCTGTGAAACACCATGTGGGTGCTGGGAACTGAATCTGATTCCTCTGTAAGAACAGCAAGTGTTCTTAACCACTGAAGCATCTTCCCAGCCCCAAACCTGGATATTCTTTTGATTTTTCCCATGCAATGTGAACTTTCAACTCATAATTTCTATGACCCTTCTATTTTGTCTTGTCACAGTTGTCTATGTAGTTTAATTATTTTCTTTACTAAACAGCAGGGACTATAAAATAATTACTTAGCATCAGTTACATCCTGAATAATATAAGATATCTCACATAATTCATTTGTAACAAAATAAATAAGTTACATCCTATTTTATATGCAAGAAATCCAAAGCTACACCTAATAATATTTCCAAGATAACAGTTTGTAAATAGAAACACTTCAGTTCTAAAAACTGTCATTTCAATTCAAACACAAATTTTCAGTTCTAAAACCTGTCATTGTTCCGTTGCACTAGCAGAAAATATTTGCCCACTCTTTCTCTCATCTCTCAGACGCAGAATGTTTTTTTTCCCTTTGTTGTCTTGTCTTCCTCTTCTCATCCACTCTTGCCCTTCTCCTCTGCAGTGTGACAAATCGGAATTCTCTTTCTACCTGGCCTACATCTTAGCCTTTTACTCACACTGCTTTGTTAGCTCCAGCCCACCAGCTTGCCATGTAGTAGGGATAGCACACTTTTCCCCTGCAGACTATGGCCCAGGCTGCCTTCAATATTTCTGCTCAAGCTAACTACATCTCTCTTTTAAAATTTCATCAAAAAGGAGAAGATATCTTACCCAACTTTTAGGGACACTATTTCACAACATACTATTTTATCAGGTGTACATTATTCAGAGGATATAGAAGAAGTACTATAGAGAGAGAAGTTGATTTCAATATCAAGCCACCTTGGGAACTTTAGTGATGATGGGAAAATTTCATCTTCTAACTTTTCTGTGAAGAGCATTACCTCAGCCATGTAAGATTCATATTCATCTAACTTGGTGTCAATTGTTGCCACAAATAATTACCCTGCAATTATTTGAGAGGTGTATCAATTTCTTCTAAATTATTACTATAATCAATATTGAAGGCACTCTAGCAGTTTGTTCCACATTCTAAGGACCTGGGCAAGCAGCCTATGGATGTTCCACTCCAGATCTCACATGGCTGGTCCCCTTTTCAAAGCATGGTGAAATCTCCCTTTCTCTTCCTCCATCTCTCAGCCTGCCTGTGGGTACCAGGAAGTCCTGCCTCTTTCTCTCCCCCCAGCAATTGGCCACTGGCATCTTTATTGATCTATCAAGAACCATTTGGGGAATAGGACCTTAGCATCAGCACCACACTCCTACAGAACATAGTAACTCAAATAAGGTCATTTTACACAGTGAAGTTCACATCTACCCCTGATAATATTTTGGAAGCTCTTGGAACCGAAAGGAAATAGCTTTAGTAAAGAACAGAGTTTATCATCAGAAAACATTACTTAATATAAATATTTATATATGACTTATATAAAAGCAAGTTTCTCAAAATATGCAGCAAAAGTTGGAATAAACAACATGATGTGATAAGATATTGGATTGAAGAAAAGTACAAATTAACACTCAAATATATAGGTTTTACTACATAGTACAACAGAAGACAATATTAGGGGCAAAGACGGTAATATATAGTTTAGCATGACATTGAGGAAATGTGAACTTTTTGGGGGGATATGCTAAAAAAAACTTAGTATCTAATAAATATATTATTTAATGTCTAAATAAATATATCATAATTCATGTTTTAGCCAGGTGTTTTGGTGCATGCTTTTAACCCCAGCACTTGGCAGGGAAAGGCATGTAGACCTCCGTGAGGTCCCGTCCAGCCTGGTCTGCAAAGCAAGTCCAGACAGCCTGGGCTGTTACACAAAGAAACCCTATTTTAGACAAACCACCAAAAAAAAATCATATTTTAAGTGCTTTTGAATAATCAAAAATATATGTGCACTATTTTATGCTTGATATACACTTAAAGTAATTATATGATAACATATTAGACAGTGGTGGAGGCTTCAAAGAAGATTTGAGGGGAAACTTCATGCCTCTGTCTTCTTGTGCTAATGTAACAGAGTAGCTTTCTTTAATAATATGGAAGCAGATTCTTCCCATGAACAATTTAACTGTAAGAATTTTCAAGGATTGGGGATATGCCTCAGTGGGTAACATACTTACTGTGCAAGCATGAGGACTTGAGTTCAGATCCACAGAACCCATGTCAAAGCAGTACATAGTAGCACACATATATACAATTTGCAGTTATGCTTTGGGAAGATGGGAGACCAAGACAGGATTATCTTCAGAAGTTTGTAGACCAACTTGTTTGCTTGATGTGCACAACAGCAAATGCTGTCCCCTGTCTGCTTCTCCCTTAGTATAGCCAGGCAGTTGCACCCATTTGGGTTGAAGGGAGTGAAACTTAACCAGATGTGGGTGGGTGCAGTATAGGATCATGGTCAACAGTGAGTGTGTGTGTAATAAACCTACCTTGGAACAGTTTTGGAGAACTGGTTCCTTTGTTGGGGGTGGGAGTAATTTATGTCCCTGGGAAAGTGGCCAGGGGCTCTGCGGCAAGGTTTGTGTGGCTGTTTACCATTGGCAAGGGCAAAGATGTTGGAAGACACTTCGTCTACATACTCAGGAGATGTAGGGTAGGGTGAGGAGTGAAGAACCTAAAAAGGCCAAATAAGGAGTTAAGCATGATAACTGTCAGCATAATAAATTCTTACTAGGGTTGATGGTGCATAGCCAACCGGAGCCAGTTTGGGAGTGGGAACATTGCCAGTTCCTGCTGTCCTCACCTCAGGTAGCCAGGATTGAAACTTTCTTGACCCCTTCCTTTGTAATCCTAAGTCATTAAAGTTCCACAAACAATAAAAAAGGCAAGAATCAATACCTGAAGTTTTACTCCAACGTCCATATGCAGGATCATACCCAAAAAACCCAGGATAGTGAAAACTATTCTCAACAATAAGAGATCTTATCCATGATCTCAAGCTCTACTACAGAGCAATAGTGATAAAAACTGCATGGTATTGGTACAGAGACAGGCATGTAGATCAATGGAATAATATTGAAGACTCAGAAATGAATCCATACACTTATTGTCACTTGACCTTTGGTGAAGAAAAAAGACAGCATATTTAACAAATCATGCTGGCTTAAGTTGTGGTCAGCATGTAGAATACAAATTGACCCATTCTTGTCTCCTTGTACAAAGCTCAAGTCCAAGTGGATCAAGGACCTCTACATAAAACCAGATACACTGGATCTAATAGAAGAGAACTTGGGAAAGAACCTCAAACATATTGACACATGGGAAATTTTCCTGAACAGAACACCAAAGACTCATGCTCTAATATCAACAATTGACAAATGGGACATCATAAAATTGCACAGCTTCTGTACGGCAAAGGATACTGTCAATAGAACAAAATAGCAACCTACAGAATTTAAGAGCTCTTTACCAACCCTAAATCTAGTAGAGTGCTTATATCCAATATATACAAAGAACTCAAGAAGTTAGACTCCAGAGAACCACATATCCCTATTTAAAATGGGGTATAGAGCTAAACGAAGAATTCTCAACTGAGGAATATCAAATAGCTGAGAAGCACTTAAAGAAATATTCAACATCCTTAGTTATCAGGGAAATGCAAATCAAAATGATCTTGAAATTCCACCTCACACCAGTCAGAATGGCTAAGATCAAAATCACAGGTGAGAGCAGATGCTTGCAAGGATGTGGAGAAAGAGGATCACTCCTCCATGGCTGGTGGGATTGCAAGCTGGTACAACCACTCTGGAAATCAGTCTGGCCGTTCCTCAGAAAATTGGACATAGTACTACCTGAGGACCCAGCTATACCACTCCAAGGCATATACCCAAAAGATGTTCCCATATAACAAGAACACATGCTCCACTATGTTCACAGCAGCCTTTTTTATAATGGCCAGAAGCTGGAAACAACCCAGATGTCCCCCAGCAGAGGAATGGATACAGAAAATGTGGTACATTTACAAAATGGCCATTAAAAACAAAAACTACATGAAATTTTCAGGCAAATGAATGGAAGTAGAAAATATCATCCTGAGAGGTAACACAATCATAAAAGAACACACTTGATGTGTACTCACTGAAAGTGGTTATTAGGTTAAAAAAAAAAAAAAAAGCTCAGAATACCCATAATACAACTTACAGACCATATGAAGCTTAAGAAGAAGGAAGACGAAAATGTGGATGCTTCATTCCTACATAGAAGGGGAAACAAAATAATCAGGGGAGATAGAGGTAAAGAGGGACTTGAGAGGAAGAGGGGGGAAGAGGAAAAGGAGGGCAGGATCAAGTGTGGGAGGAGATGGAGGAGATATACAGAGAGGGTCAGGAAATTGAATAGATCTGTATAGCAATGGAGTATGGTGAACTGGTGGTAACCACAGAAAGTCCCAGATGCCAAGAAAGCAAGAGGCTCCCAGGACCCAATGGGGATGACATTAGCTGAAATAGCCAACAAAGGAGAGAGAGAACCTCTAGAGACCATATCCAGAGGTTAGGCATGGCCCCCAGTTGAGGGATGGGGCCACCCACCAATCTCCAAAATTTTAACCCAAAATTGCTTCTGTCTAAAGGGAATACAGGAACAAAGAGTAGAGCAGAGACTGAAGGAAAGGTCATCCAGAGATTGCCCCACCTGGGAATGCATCCGATATGCAGACACCAAACCAAATCACTATTGCTAAAGCCAAGAAGTGCTTGCTGACAGGAGACTGATAGAGATGTCTCCTGAGAAGCTCTCCCAGAGCCTTACCAATATAGATGTGGATGCTTGCAGCTAACCATCTGACTGAGCACAGGGACCCAATGGAGGAGTTAGGGGAAGAACTGAAGGAGCTGAAGGGGTTTGCAACCCCATAGTGAGAAAAACAACATCAACCAACCAGAACCCCCAGAGCTCCCAGGGACTAAGCCACCAACCAAACAATAAACATGGAGGGACCTATGGCTCCAGCTGCATATGTAGCAGAGGACTGCCTTATCTGGCATCAATGGGAGGGGAGCCCCTTGGTCTTGTGAAGGCTTGATGCCCCAGCCAAGAGGAATGCTAGCACAGTGAGGTGGGAGAGGGTGGGTGGGTGGGGGAGCACCCTCATAGAAGCAGAGGATAGGGGGGTTTTGGAGGAGAAACTGGGAAGGGGAATAACATTTGAAATGTAAATAAATAAAATAGCCAATATTTTTTTTTTAAATTAAAAATAATAATAATATCCAGGGTGTAAGGAGCGGTTAGAGTATTCGCCATTAGATGGCGCTGACTTCCCCTGTCACTCTGAGGAAACTTGCGGATAGCGCGCGAAAACCCTGAAGCGCATTATGGGTGTACATGGCTAATCACCGCCCACTCCCGGGGCGCGCCAACCAATGGGGGACACGCTGCCTCGGAGCTATATAACACCGCCATGTTGGGGCCCGGGCGGTTCTCTCGCTATCAATGGCAACAATAAAGCTGAACTGTAGACGGAGCCTACTGCGTGAAGGCTTCGCAAATCTACAGTGGCAGGTGAGCTCTCTCAGTATGCTGGACTCTGAATTTCTAATGGGATCGTTTGCGGGTGATCCACTGCTAGGAATTCTCTTAGCAACCGTAATTGCTGCCCGCTTCCTTCTGGTCTCATGTAAAAGAGAGATAGCTAATGGCCAGGAGACATCAGAAAACGTTCGGGACAGTTTATCTGAGCCAGAGCGGGACCACAAATTAAGAGCTCGACCAAAACAGAGAGATGCATCTAAAGAAAACAGGCCTCCCCAAAAAAGAGATATAAAGGGAGAAGATAAGAGGGGGGAAAGTATGCCCCGGGAGAGAAAAAAGAGAGGCCAAAAGAGCCTGGGAGAGAGAAAAGAGGCCAAGAAGGCCTGGGAGAGAGAAAAAGAGGCCAAGAGGGCCTGGGAGAAAAAAAGAGAAAGGATGAGGAAAGGCTATTGCCGAGGGAAACCAGAGGCTTTTCACATTTGACTTAGGTAGGATGATTTAAATCCCTTCAGGACATCTAATTCTCTTTCTTCTCTATTGTATGTCCTTGGCGCGCCAATCTATGTGTCAAAACTGACTGTTTTATGTTGTCTGTGTCATATGAATGGATGTTGTCCTGTGTTTCATGTTGAAAATAAAAGAAGACTGGTTAAAACTTTATCCACTAGCTATCTACACCTTGATTTAGCTTAACTTGTTTTAAAAAGCAGTCTCACTTGGCTGCACCTGTGGCTGGGAGTGGCTAGAAAAGCACTGCCAAGGGCTTAATTATCTGCACT
>JAPYYD010005716.1:0-11842 GCA_028551405.1 Uromys caudimaculatus | reverse complement strand
GTCCACTGACCAGCTGTCTTCCTCTGTGAGCCCATAGAACTGCACTTGGCATCGGAAGTGGTTGCGAGGATTGTGCCAGAAGGTAGCAGAAACCCTCAGGCGGCTGCTCAGGCAGTAGGTGAGGTTGTTGCTCTCCTTGTAGGCCTGAGGGTCTGTGCTGACCCCACTGTCAATCTCCTTTCCATTGACCCACCAGCTCAGCTCCACGTGGTCAGGGAAGAAGCCCCTGGCCAAGCACACGAGGGTAGCCTTTTGTTTTTCTGAGATCTCTGCTTCTGATGGTTCAAACAAGGAGACCTTCGGTGGGCTCACCTTGCTCAGATCCTCTGAAAAATGAAGAGAGCAGGACTGGTCTGAGAGATGTCTGGATCTGACCTGGACTTGTAAGAGAGGGCTAGAAATGGTCATTCTAAAGTACAACAATGTTGTAACAGGTTCTGCTTGTTTTCTGTCTTTGTCCAACTCACTTTCTGGTCTCCTTCAACATTCTCTCTTCTTTATGGATTGTTCTAAATTTATGCTTTGTATACTCTCTCCCCCCAGTTTCCTACATTGGAATGGTTTTTTGGACTTTCTTGTAATGACTCATGTACTTGAACATTGATCATCAGTTAAAAAAAAAATACCCATTGTTTTTCTTAGGAAACCAGAATCCATGCATGACTATTTGAAACAGTGGCTTGGAGGGAGATTGAATTTTAAGACAAAAGTGTCCTATTAATGTCATGATCCTAAGAACTAAGGTGATTTTTTTCCTTATTACTATTTTCCTTTTCAGGGTAAGGTGGATATATGAAGGTTTTTTGGGTCATTCTACATAGTATAAATTTTTGTTGCCTAAAAGAGACACTTTCCACACGATATCCAGAGACATCTCTGAGTTTCTGAATACTTTGCTCAATACACCCACCCTCCTAACCCCCCACTGCTCAAAACTTGTTTTGAGGTTCCAGCTTGTCTCTGGCTGATAGCCTATCTGATGTTCCACAGGCACTCCTACTCTGAGATATATGAGAACTGTGGTGGCTTGCGTAGGAAAACTGCAATCCTGTGGAAGATATTATTCATAGGTTGAACTCTTTTATTTATTTTCAGCGCTCAGCAAGCCTCCCGGATGAGTTTCAGAATTCTAGTTCACAACCAAACATTGTATTCTTTAATGTAGTAAAAGATTCCTGTAAACAAATTCTAAAGGGCAAGAGTCATTTCAGAAATGGGGCTCCGCTGGAAAGGGCTGGAGCCAGTCACATGCTTAGAAGAGGAGACAGGAAGAAACCTCCTAGGATTATTGAAATGAATGACCCCCTCTGAAGACATGAGAGATGCAAAATCCACACACAACCTGCAAGCATCCTCCCTTGATGTAGAGCTTAATGTTCTCCCTCTTTGGCTCTGTTCTGACCTAGAAGTAAGATTCTCATGCAGAAACAGGACAACATAAGGTCTTTCTTCTCTGTCTGAAGTTGAGGACTTGTCAGGGAAATTGAGAAATGAGCTTGGAAAAAGACAAACAGTGGCTTGAGGGATTATCAAAAATAGAAATAAATGTAGTCACATGAGGTGATCTTTGAATCCTTTAAGAGAATTTGGGAGAGAGAAAGGAGGAGGAAAGGATAGAAAAGATGTAGATTCAATACTCATCTATGAAGTTCTCAAAGGTAAAAGTCAAAACCAGTAATTTTAAATATAAAATAGTCCTTTCTATTTTTTTGCATGAATTAGAAAATCTGGGATAGCCTAAAGCATTTAATTTTTAAAAAATATTCCTCCATGCATTCCCCCCCTCTTTGAGCCCCAGACCTTTGAAACCAGTGCTCAGTAGTCTCCTTTAATTTCCATGGCATGAGTCCTGTCTATAAGACAATATCTATGGAAGCTAACAGTCCTGGGAGGACCAAGTGTCCTGCTCTTCACCTTTTCCTATATCTCCCAGACCTCATATCTTCCTACCCACTCCTCATGCCTGTTAGCCTTTCTGCTTCCTCCCGGGCATGATATTGCTTATGTTAGGCTTTCATTAGCTTATTATGCTCACAGACCTGGAGTCTCAGGACCTTTATTTTCTCTTCTTTATACATATTTTGTTGCTAATATATCATTTTTCTTGTTATAAGTTTTTTTCATTTCTAACCCTGAGATATCCACAGAGTATAATATCCTCCAAACTCCTGTAGGCAGCTACAGTTCCTGTAATGCCATGACAGATGTATGCCTTTGCTCAGGATTAGTACCCAGATTACCCTCATACCACCAGGACCTGGTCCCCTCTGCCATCCAGCCCTGTCTACCACACAAGGAAGACAGATCTGTCCTTAGAACCTGATAGAGACAGAGAGAAAGCAGAAGATGAAGGAGGGAGCAGAAGTCTGCACAGGAGGTCAGTGTCAATATTTTAAATCAGCAGACAGAGCTCTATGTAGCAAACCTATCCAACCGTGCAGAAGGCGAAGGAGAACGGAAAGAGTGGAGATGGTGCTATAGAGAGAAAACAAAGTAATGCTTCTACTCCGAAGGCACAGATGACAGTAGCCCAAAGAATAATAAAAGGAAGAGAAAGAAGACTCAAAGCCCCGTGACAAGGCATTCTGTGACCAGAAAGAGAAAACAAACCCAGAGAAAAGCAAGCCACCAGGCTCTACGGAAGGTAGAAGAGTAGAGGGTTCCAAATGGGAAGGGACAACTCCGTCTTATCTGATACCTAAGTTCCATTCCCAGACCATGGTGATCCAACACAGGCACAACCCCTCCAGTCAAGAATGGAGCCCCCATACCTGTCACAGTGAGCCGAGTGCCTGCTGCAAAGTTGAGGGGTGAATTATAGGAACACAGCTGCAGGTGGCCTTGGTAAAACCTACCAGCGGTCCCAAAGCTAGAGAGCTAGTCTTAGCTCCCTGAGATCTGGATGACTGCCTCTCTGCCTGCAGGAAGAATTCCAGACTCCAGAAATGCCATGAGGCATGTGACAGGAGAAGGCAGGAGGAAGGGACTCAGAAGGAGCACATCCATGCAAACAAAAATGTAGGATGACCCTGGGAGGAAGGAGGAGACTCCTCCTAGACTGCAGATTCAGGGGAAAAGAAACACTTGCTGACTCACCTCCCAGTAAAGGAGGCAGCAGACCCTTTTAGAATCTAGCAAGTAAAGTAATAACTAAATTTCCCAGCCCCTACCGCCAGCTCTGGGGATACAGACACTGGATCCAAGGGACAGTGACCCCACCACTTTGGTCCCATAGCTTACCTAGAACAGAGAGTCGAGTCCCCTCTCCAAAATACTGGGCCTGGTTGTTACACAGTAAAACATGAAGGTGGCAAACTCCCAAGGAGCTGATGGGGCCCTTCCTTGAGTCAGGACTCTACACAGAATCTCCAGGGGCTCAGGCACATTCACCACCCTTTCTTCCTCTCTGCACCACAACCCAGGCTGCCTTTGCAGTCTTTACCTTGTCCGAGGAGTTCCCCGCACCTCTAGGCTTACAACATACCCTCCTGAGAAAGAAACCTTTTACATACCCAGGACAGACAGCTTAGTTCCATGACCGAAAAATAATTTTTCATTGGAAACACAACATTAAAGCCTGGTCGTAAAACTTCCTCCTGCTCTCTGTCCCTCCTCCCTGTGTCTACCTGCCAACTAGCTTCCCTTATTCCTGAGGAAGGGTTTTATCTCCGGGGAGTAGAAGGGCAGACAGCTATGCAGTATTAACTAATATAATTGGCAATCAGTTTACCTAATGATCTATACATCCTCTTCCTCAAAGCCTGTCTTCTGCCTGTATGGGAGGGCTAAACAGCAGGACTATGAAGAGTACATGAGGCTGACTCCCAGTTGAGCTTGCCTGCTTTAAGCAGGGTGCCCAGGCTTCACATAGCCCGTCTGTGGGCATTCATCCCTTTGTGTATGCATGAGCAGAGGAATTTAGTTCCGTCTGATAGAAGTACATTGCAACCTGGGCACCTCAGATAGAAACTTCATCTGGTATGCAGCCATGTGTCCCTAACTTACCTACAACAATGAGCTGGCTTCCTTCTCCAAAATAGAGTGTATTTCCAGAACACAGCCTCCCAGGTCCACTTCAAAACTCCCTCATTCTCTGTGAGCCCTTCTCCTTCCTCTTTCCTGACCACCCCGGGTTCATCTTGACTCAGCCAGAAACATACAGACCACCTTTGTAGATTCAGCCTCCTCTGAATGTGGTCCCAGACATAAGATAGCATCTTCCCTCAAGAAGGAACCATGAGCTGGATCCTTCCTCTGGTTACCAGGACTGTATTACACTTTTCATCCCACAGCCGAAGACCCTCAGGCCTTACCTATTACCAAAAGTCTGGTCCCTGGGCCGAAGGTGTAGTCGTAGTTTGCACATCAGAATACAGATACTCTAATATGGACACAGAGGATATGCTTTGTCCAAAGAGAGACCTGGAAATTTACCTGAAAGATATCTTACCTACAACTGTGAGTCTGGTTCCTTTACCAAAGAAGACTTCTGTGTTTGCACAGTGCCATAGGGTGAGGAGGAAAATAATCTTAAGGTGTGAAGAGAGGCTCTTCCCAGCTAGTGTCTAGAGGACCACAGGAGGAATAATAGCCTTGTGTGCATCGCAGGTATTGCACAAAAGAACATTTTGATGTTAGACTTGTGGCAATGTAGAACATGGTAATTCCATCCAGTGGGACTTACACTCCTTTTGTAAAGAATTCCCCATATATATTGTCCCTCTCTGAAGGTCCATCAAAGTGAGGTAACCTGTCAGAGAGCAGTTTCCCAGGATCTATGATGATATTCATCAAGAGGTGGGATCTTTATGGCTTTAAAAAAACAAAACAAAACAAACTATAGAACTGTTCACCTTTGACCCCTAGCCGCTGATGGTCTGTTTTATGAGAGTTGGCAGAAGAGAGCTTTCTTCTGCCTCTGGGGCCACTAGGCCATTCTCCTTACACTGGTACTCATTCTGCATAGGAGACTCCTACTCTGGTAAGGCCCCATTCTTCTCCACAATCTTGGTCTGCCAGGCTGTAGAGGTGAAGTTGAAGCATTCTGAATCTAAACACATCTAGGTTTGTGACCCAGGAGAAGTGTAGAGAACTCTGGGCCTTGGGACAGACAGAAAGGTTTTTGTAAAGGTTTTCCATAGAATTGAATCACCGTGGCCCCCTGTCCCCACAATGTTACAGCTTTGTACAAAAAGGACCCTCCCATAGGTCTACCTCTTGAGGGCTGGAAGAAACCACCAGAGAAACTGCTCCTTTGAGGGGAGTCGAAGATAAGGAAGGTGACATCACCACCATTGTGCAAGGTGGTGGTAAGATGCAAGCTAATGCATGAGGTTTCCTCCTTACCCCTGTTCTTCTTTTGAATATTCTTTGTTCTTGGAGCTGGGTGTCATTGAAATGATCTTTGCTGAAGTGGCTGGATTCCCTCTTGTATCCGCCCTTCTCAAGTTTTTGTAGTATAAGGGAACCACCCTATGAAGAAGTAACAGCCCCCAATCTAAGCCCTTGCCCTAAGGTTGTATGTAACTCAGAGGTTATATCTTTTCCCATGATCAAGACTCTGTGGTACTGAGATTCTCTGTGTGTGAAAAATTTGAGCCTTCTCAAATGGCTAACTAGATTCTGGACTTCTTAGAATGATGGTGAAGAGTGCACCACATTTCTAACAATGAGTATGAAATGAGGTGACTTGTCTACATATGTTACCATGTTATTACTCGTCCTGTTACGTAAAGGGAGTTAAGGTCAAGTCCCCATGGAGGCTGGGTAGAGACACAGTTTGGAAATCATTCTAATATAATCACAAAGTCATGTGATCATAGCTACATGGCAGTCTTCTCTGAAGACTTTTCAACACATTAGTAGATATTTCAATTTTCCTGTTTCAAGATGAATCTGGCTGAGGGTGGAGGCACATACACACATCCTAGCACCATGGAAGCAGAAGCAGGCAGATCTGTGAGTTTGAGCCTAGTCTGATCTATAGATAGAGCTTCAGGTCAACTAGGGCTGTACTTTGGGACTTAGTCTCAAAAACAGACAATCTTATTCTGAAATTCAACCTGCCTTTGCATATCTTTCCCCCTAGTGATGTTTCATATTATTGCCTGTCAAGTGGTGACTTAAGAAACAGATGATGAAAAAAGACAGTAGACTATGTAATTTTGTCATGTTTGAATGAAAAAAAAAAAAAAAAGGAACAGAATCAAAAGCTAACTAAAAACATGGGAAAACATTTTCAATTTTCACCACCAGAGCAGGTAATCAATAAGATAATTCAATAGCTCAAAAAATAGGCAAATACCAGATGTTTCAGAGAAAGTAAAATCAAAATGGTGCTTAAGTGTAGGGAAAAGTTTTCACAATGATACACAAAGGAAAAATGTCATTGAAATCGTGCCTATCAGCAATCTGAGAAAACTGGGTTATTAGAGACTGTTTTCCTGGGAACTCTTCAGTGACATAAAGACTTTAGTATACTTGTTGCTAATAGAAATACAAAAATAATAAAACAACCTGTATAGAAAATAACTAGAAAACAACTATGATGCTATAAATGCATTTTTGTTTTTATCAAGAAACACCACCCAAGGGAATTTACTTTGTAGGTACAGTTGCATACAAATGAAACTTTTAGCCCTTGAGAGGCTGAGGCAGAAGGATGGTTAGGAATTTACAGCCAGCCTGGTCTACAAAGTAGACTCTCTTTCAAAAAGCTTAAGAATTAAAAATGTTTAAATGAATATCTAATATTTGAATCACTGTGTTCTCTCTCACACATGGTTAACTGGAAAAAGCCAACTGCAAAATTGTATAGATGTATGTTACCTTTGTTTAACAAGCATGACAGGGCATAAGAATTAACTAATGAGTATCTCAATAAAAGACTCTTTCATAGAGAAACACTGGACAGAGGGCTAACTCTGTAGTTTATTGGTAGGCTGACTGCATGAAATGATGGAGAACTTGGGTTTGATTCCTCAGAATTGCAAAGCAAAACCAAAAAGAAATTCTGGTAAAAATATAAGACAATCTATTGAAAACAATTGCTTACCACAGACAAGTGGAGTGCACAGAAGCAGAGCACAGGGCCATTCCTTATTGATGGTTTAATGGCAAGATCGCAATTTTGGAGCCATTTATTTTACATAAAATTAAGAAATCAGTATAAAAGGAAGGAAAACCAATAAAATGTCATTTTCTATAAAGTATATGAAGATTTTCTGCTAAAAAGAACTTAGTTTTAAGTTTTACTTTTTCCAAAGATTGGTATATGTAAGTTGTTTCATGATCCTGTGCTTGCTCAGAGAGGCCCCAGTTCTGTAGTAAGCTTGTCAAGATTCAGATCTCTAAATAATTTTTCATGAGCTTTTGAATCAAAATCTCTAGGACTGGGTTTGTTAACAGTGTTAAATAAATAGCCAGAATGGGTTCTTATGTATGCTTTGTCACAGTGGGAGGCCTGGGACCCACTCCTCATCCAGGGGCAAACAAGAAGTTGTAAGACTTGGATAAGACAAGAGTGCTAGCTACTGGTACTCTAAACTGGGCAAAGCAGAGACAATCTGCCTCATCAATAGCGACAGACCTTACAACTCTACTGTAAGCCTGGTTAAGAAGTCCAGTCACCTTTTTAAGGTGGTAAAGTCTATTCTTTATTCTTTTTTTCCACTGAGTTGTACATTCTATTTTGATATTTGTTTTCACCTTTTGACATCTCACTCAATCCTTCTCCCTAGTAATGATTGACTCACTAAGCAAGAGTTTCCTTTTAATCGTGTAGCTGAATATTTTGATATCATCTGGCCTTGAAGATAATAGTACCATTTATCTTGGTTTCATTCTGTCTGATGGGATTTTTCCAGTTTGTTCATCTGGACATTGAGGCCAAATGTAAAGATGGTAGCATCTCAAAACATTAAAAATTTGTATTTATTTATTCATTTATTTATTTGCTCATTCATTCATGCACTCATTCATTCATTATTTTTTTTCTCTTTTTAAAATATTAACATGTGTGAATAACAGATCAACTGGGCAGAAATCAGATTGTAGTTACTCACACACATGAACAGCAGGGGGCAGCCTTTCCTTATTTAATTTATTATTTTTAAAAAATTATAAATACTTTCTCTCTCTCTCTCTCTCTCTCTCTCTCTCTCTCCCCCCCCCCTTCGTCCCTTCCTAACATTGAGTCTGCAATTTCCCCTCTCTCCTCTCCCTAGTCCCTCTCCACAATTCTCTTTTGCCCAACCCCTACTCCCATCCACTCCTGTTCTACAATGCAGAAAAGGGCAAGCCTCCCATGGATATCAATTAACAATGGCATATCAAGTTGCAGCAAGTCTAGGCAACACAGTAGGAGGAGTCCCTAACAGAGGCAAAAGAGTCAGAGACAGCCCTGCTTCCACTGTTAGGAGTCCCACAAGAAGACTAAGCTAACAACTGTAACGTATATGCCGAGGAGGGCCTATGTCAGTCCCATGCAGGCTTCTTTGTTGTCAGTCTTTGTGAGCTGCTATGAGCCCATGTTGGCTGATTCTGTGGGTTTTCTTGTGGTGTCCTGGATCCCTCTAGCTCCTACAATCCTTCCTCCCCTCTTCTGCAGGATTTCCAGAGCTCTGCCTTATGTTTGGCTATGGGTCTCTGTACCTGTTTCCATCAGTTGCTGGGTGAAGCCTCTCTGATGACCACTGGGTTAAGTACCAATCTATGAGTATAGCAGAGTATCATTAGGCATCATGTCTGCTTAGTAACTTTGTCTCCACTCTTTTTTATGTTTCATTCATTTAATCACTGTGTACTTACTATATGCCAGGTTTAGTTTATTCACTGGTATTGGGATATTGTTGTAAATATTTAACGGGGGGGGGGTTTCTGTTCCACCTTAGATCATTTAGATACAAGACATAAAACTTTACATTTATAATAAGCTGTTAAAGCACTAAAGCTGGGCAGAGATGTACCCTCTATGCTATTATGTCTACTTCTCTGCCAATAGCCCTGAGATATGACTTGTTATGTTCTGCCTGAACTGCTTTTACTTTAACTGGCCAGCCCTCATGTTAGTTCTCAGGATCCCTTACCCCATGACATCTTCTCTCTCCATCTTCTCCCACTTCCCTTGTGATTTCCTGTTTCAGACCCCAAGCCAGGGAACTGAAACTCCACATATCTCTTTTCTGCCCAGCTATGGACTGAAGGCATCTTTATTGACCAATCAGAGGTGACTTGAGGAGCAAGATTAAATAGCATCATTTGGTCTACAGGAGGATCTTCTCAATCAGGGCCAACTTTGTAATACATAGTGATAGACCAAACCTCAAGAGTTTTAAATTAAGGAGCAAGGCTTGCACAACAAAGGCTGGTAAGTGTGAGAATTCCCTAGTAGGCCTAGACCTTTGGGTATAGAATTCAGCATTACAATACACAGTAATAGACCAAACCTCAACATTGGGATGCTGAAGATAAGATCTCTGCCAAGTACCATGTAGTACAGCACACTCATTAACACAGGAAAGCAGGTTCAGTGAGATGGCTCAGGGAGGGCACCTGAGATCGATCTGAGAAGCCATGTTCCAGGAGAGAACTGACCTGCACACCTGTGCCATGACACACACACCAACTCCACCAAATACACATAATAAATGAATATATATTAAATTAATATATATTAGTTAATATATATTAATTATATATTACAATTATTATATATATTATATAATTAATATATATATTTTTTAAGTATATATATATTAAAAAAAACTCTGCCAAGAGTTTCACAGTCCCAGATGGAGAGATGGCTCAGCAGTTAAGAGCACTGGCTGGATCTGTGGCGGGAGATCTCTGCCTGGGCCACCAGGGTAGCCAAGTAGCACCAGGAGAAAGTTACCCTCCCAGGGTCATGGAAAAGCCTTGAGTGGGGATAAGACAAGCACCACTGCTCACCAGGACCAGCCCGGGACCCTCAGGACACAGGAAAAGTTGGGGACAGGGAACTTCCAGCTTCCATGTGTGGCTGGGGACCTCAGCTTGTGCCACAGGGCTTCATAGCTAATTAGAACTGGGAGAAAGCTAGCCTCCCAGGCCCTCAGGACACAGAGACTGAGAAATAGTCAGGGACAGGAACCTTTGGGTTTCCATCTATGGCAGGAGACCTCTGTCTGGGCCATCAGGGTTCCATAGCCAACTAGCACAGAGAGAAAGCTAGCCTCCCAGGAGCGTGGAAAAGCTGTGAGTGGGGATAAGACAAGCACCACTGCTCATCGGGACCTGCTCGGAACCCACAGGACACATGGACTGTGGAAAAGTCTGGGACAGAAAAATTCCAGTTTCCATCTGTGGCTGGGGACCTCATCCTGGGCCACAGAGCTCCAGGAGAGAGCTGGTATCCCAGGAGTGCTGACACACCTTCCAGCACAGGCAAAACCACCACTTCTGTTGAAATTCACTGGAACAAGAGGGACCCTTACAGAGCCAACAGGACACAGGAACCAAGGGACAGCTGGGGACAAGATCCTTCTGGTTTCTGTCTGCACCCCAGAGCAGACCCTGTGCCACAGCTCTCCAAACCCAAATACCTCTCAGAGAGAGCTGGTCTTCAAGGAGTATTGACACAGAGGCCTACAGGAGGGACAAGCCACAGCCAGACAGCATAAGACCAGCTAACTTCAGAGTTAACAAGATGGCAAAAGGCAAGGGCAAGAACATAAGGAACAGAAACCAAGGCTACTTGGCATCTTCAGAACCCAGCTCTCCCACCACAGCAAGCTGTGAATACCCTACACCAACATACAAGAAAAGAGAGATGCAGATTTAAAATCATTGCTCATGATGATGATAGAAGACTTTAAGGGTGCTAGAGGCTCCAGTAAAGGGGAATGTCAAGGTGGGAATAAGGGAATGGGTGGGCGGGTAGGTGGGAGGAGGAATTCCCTCACAGAGGCGGGGAGAGGAAGGGGATAGGGGGTTTCCAAAGAGGAGACCCAGAAAAGGGGAAACATTGGAAATGTAAATAAAGTATCAAAAATAAATAAATAAATTAATTTAAAAAATAAATGAATAATGCCCTAAAAGAAGTACAAGAGAACAGAGGTAAACAGCTAGAAGCCCTTAAAGAGGAAACACAAAAATCCATTAAAGAATTACAGGAAAACACAATGAAACAGACAAAGGAAATGAACAAAACTATTCAGGAGCTAAAAACAGAAATAGAAACAATAAAGAAATCACAAAGGGAGACAACCCTGGAGTTAGAAAACCTAGGAAAGAGATCAGGCAAGCATTGATGCAAGCATCACCAACAGAATACAAGACATAGAAGAGAGAGTCCCAGGAGCAGAAGATACCATAAATAACATTGACAAAACAGTAAAAGAAAATGCAAAATGTAAAAAGCTCCTAACTCAAAACATCCAAGAAATCCAGGACACAATGAGAAGACAGAACCTAAGGATAATAGGTATAGAAGAGAGTGAAGATTCCCAACTTAAAGGGCCAGCAAATATCTTCAACAAAATTATAGAGGAAAACTTCCCTAACCTAAAGAAAGAGATGAACATAAATATACAAGAAGCTTACAGAACTCCAAACAGATTGGACCAGAAAAGAAATTCATCCCGTCACATTATAGTGAAAACACCAAATACACAAAACAAAGAAAGAATATTAAAAGCAGCAGGGAAAAAGGTCAAGTAACATACAAAGGCAGACCTATCAGAATTACACCTGACTTCTCACCAGAGACTATGAAAGCTAGAAGATCCTGGGCAGAACTCATACAGACTCTAAGAGAACACAACTGCCAACCCAGGCTGCTATACTCAGCAAAACTTTCAATTAA
>JAPYYD010005715.1:0-11843 GCA_028551405.1 Uromys caudimaculatus | reverse complement strand
CAGTCAGAATGGCTAAGATCAAAAACTCAGGTGACAGCAGATGCTGGCGAGGATGTGGAGAAAGAGGAGCACTCCTCCATTGTGGGTGGGATTGCAAGCTGGTACAACCACTCTGGAAATCAGTTTGGCGGACCCTCAGAAAAATGGACATAATACTACCTGAGGACCCAGCTATACCACTCCTGGGTATACACCCAGAAGATGCTCCAGCATGTAATAAAGACACATGCTCCACTATGTTCATAGCAGCCATATTTATAATAGCCAGAAGCTGGAAACAACCAAGATGTCCCTCATCAGAAGAATGGATACAAAAAATGTGGTGCATTTACGCAATGGAGTACTACTCAGCTATTAAAAACAATGACTTAATGAAATTTGCAGGCAAATGGATGGAACTTGAAAATATCATCCTGAGTGAGGTAACTCAGTCACAAAAGAAGGAACATGGTATGTACTCACTGATAAGTGGATATTAGCCCAAAAGTTCAGAATACCCAAGTTTCACTTTACAGTAACTGCTGGACTGAGAGTGAGGTCCCAAATGGAGGAATTGGAGAAGGAACTGAAGGAGCTGAGTGAGTCTGCAGCCCCATGGAGGGAGCAACAGTGTCAACTGGCCTGACCCTCCCCACCCCCCTGGTCCTCCTGGAGCCTGGACCACCAACCAAAGAATATACATGGAGGGACCCATGGTTTGGACCACATATGTGGCAGAGGAGGGCCTTGTTGGCCATCAGGGGGAGGAGAGGCCCCAGTAAAGGGGAATGTCAAGGTGGGAATATGGGTGTGGATGGACGGGTTGGTGTATGGTGCAATTCCCTCATAGAGGTGGGGGAGGGGGAGGGGATAGGTGGCTTCCAAAGAGGAGACCTAGAAATGGGGAAACATTGGAAATATAAATAAAGTATCAAAAACAATAAAAATAAAAAATAAAAAATAATAAAAAATAAACATAAAAAATAATAAAAAATTAAATAATTGGTTAAAAAAAATACTGTACCTCTGTCAAGTGGCTTGTGTTACTTATATTTCCCTCCCTAGAAAGGCCTGAAGACCTCTGGGATAAAGGCTCAATAAGATATATAGAACAAGAAGTTTGTGTTACAACCACTCTGGTGGATCCTCAGAAAATTGGACATGTATTACCTGAGTACCTTTCTATACCACTCCTGAGCATATATCCAGAAGATGCTCCAACATGTAAGAAAGACACATGCTCCACTATGTTCATAGCAGCCATATTTATAATAGCCAGAAGCTGGAAACAACCCAGATGTCTCTCAACAGAGGAATGGATACAGAAAATGTGGTACATTACACAATGGAATACTACTCAGCTATTAAAAACAATGACTTCATGAAATTCGTAGGCAAATGGATGGAACTTGAAAATATCATCCTGAGTGAGGTAACTCAGTCACAAAAGAAGGAACATGGTATGTACTCACTGATAAGTGGATATTAGCCCAAAAGTTTGGAATACCCAAGATTCAATTCACAGACCATATGACACCCAAGAAGAAGAAAGACCAAAGTGTGGATGCTTCAGTGCTTCTTAGAAGGGGGAATGAAATACTCACAGGAGGAAATATTGAGACAAGGTGTGGAGCAGAGACTGAAGGAAAAGCCATCCAGAGACTGCCCCACCTGGGGATCCATCCCATATACAGCCACCAAACCCAGATGCTATTGTGGATGCTAGGAAGTGCTTGCTGATGGAAACCTGATATGGCTGTCTCCTGAGGCTCTGCCAGAGCCTGACAAATACAGAGGAGGATGCTCACAGCCAATCATTGGACTGAGCACGGGGTCCCTGATGGAGGAGTTTTAGAAGAGACTGAAGGAGCTGAGGGTGTTTGTAGCCCCATGTGGAAGGAGCAACAGTGTCAACCGTCCAGACCTCCCGGAACTCCCAGGGACTGGACCACCAACCGAAGAATACACATGGAGGGACCCATGGCTCTGGCCACATATGTGGCAGAGGATGGTCTTGTTGGACATCAGTGGGAGGAGAGGCCTTTGGGCCTGAGGGTGTCAGATGCCCCAGTGTAGGGGAATGTCATGGTGGGAAGACAGGAGTAGGTGAGTGAGTGGGGGAGCACCCTCATAGAGGCAGGGGGAGAAGGGATGGGATAGGGAGTTTCCAAAGGGGAGACCTGGAAAGGGGAAAACATTTGAAATGTAAATAAAGAAAATATTCAATAAAAAAAATCAGGAAAAAAGTTTGTAATAAATGCAAAAGGCTTGGGCAAATGTCCGCATGATCAAATTCCAAATCCAAAGTATAGAGACTGATTAATATAATTATTTATTACCATTAATTGATAAAAATAATATCTGTGACTACTTACACTTATTGACATCACTCTCAGTTCCCTGATCTGTCCTAATAGTAGCTTTTCATGATGAGGCAACACTCTTTTCTTCTAAGTCAGTTTTTCAGTGCTCCATGGCTGCTAGCTTCTCAGCTAGGAGTCCCTGGGTCAGCACAGTTAGCTTTTGCTACCCAGTTTTGTGCATTCCTTTCTTTTCCTTCTTGGCCATTTTCTGTCTTCTTTGCCTCATTGGCTTCAGTAAGAGAGTCACAGTGTTACTAGGGTCCAAGGAGTGTGATTTTTCTCTGTGATTCAGACTTTCAGTCCTCTAGGATCCAGTTGTTTCTCCACCTTCTCTCCTGGATTCTACATACCCTCTGTGTAGGGCAAGCGGCCTGTGCCACCAGACAGGCATAAGAACTGATAAGGTTGAGTGAGCGCAGAGTCCAGGAATCTCAGAGATTTAAGAAAGGCAGGATAACCTGGACCCCCAATATCTCTCAGACACTGAGCCACCAACCAGGCAGCATACACCAGCTGATATGGGGCCCCAACACATATACAGCAGAGGACTGCCTGGTCTGGCCTCCAGGAAAGAAGATACACCTAACTCTCGACAGATTTGAGGCCCCAGGGAATGGGAGGTCTAGTAGGATGGTAGGGTGGGAACCTCCTCTTGGAGACAGGGTGGGGGCGGCTGGGCTGGAGTGGGGGGAAGGAGCTTTGGGATGAGGAACAGTCAGAGGGTGAACCAGGAGGGGGATAACGACTGGACTGTAAAAAAAAAGATAAAAGAATGATACTACTACTACTACTACTACTACTACTACTACTACTACTACTACTACTACTACTAGCAATAACAACAATAATAAAAAATAATAATGAAAAGAAAGGCAGGAGTAGAGCTGCTTCCTCCTTGTCTCTGTACCTGCTCTGGAACACCCACCATGACACCCCACTGAGAGGATCATGGGTTGTCAGTCACTTAATGTAGCACCTGGAATCCTTCCCTAAGCAAATAGAGCATCACTAACATCTCAGACTCAGTCAATAGAAAAAAGATCAAAGCAGCAGCAGTTCATGCCACCTCTGCCTCTGCCTCTGTCTCTGCCTTTGCCACTGTAGCTAAGAGACCTAGGACCCTGGCTACCTACCCCATGCAGGGTGCCTAAACCTCTTGTCTTCTCTTCTAAGAGCTGTAACACTCTTGGCATTCCCAGCTGGAACAGAGTCCCATGGCATTTATTCATGCTCTGCTTTGCCTTCCTTGGTCTGGTCTGATTTTACAGAAGCATCTGATGCCCCAGAGGCAAGCAGCCAGACAGCAGTAGACACCTGTAAAGGCAGTGTGACAGTGTGATGCTTCTTGATCATGACATTCAAAGGGTAGCCTCAATAGAATGGTGTGCCTGAGCTGAACTCATGGCTTACAAGGGCAAGAGTCTGGCTTAGGATGTCATCCTTGGTAGCCATGATAGACTGTCTTCTGTGTATGGTTGGCACCGACCCATTGTTTGCTTGGGTGTGTTTGAGCACCATGTGGAACGACTGGTGTGGGAAACCCTTTCATAGAGTTTGACGACTCTAATAAAGCTCCAGTCCTTTCAATGAGAAGTAGATGCCTGGGCAATTGGGTGGCAGGTTTCGCTGAGCTGTAGGCCATCTCTCCAGGGAGGAAGAGGATAACCTGTCCCCAGTTTCAGTCAAAGCATGCGCACAAGCTCAGGAATGTTCTCCAACCTGTGGCTTCTGACTTTCCTGTGGCCTGAGAGAGGAAGTCGAGCATTAAGAAGCCCTCATGAATCACCTGCTTCTCGGCTTCCCTTTGGGAGCCATTGTTGGTCATTTCATCTTTCTTATGCGACTTTTAAGTTTCTTGGGAAAGCAAAAAGAAACGTTTTTTTCAGTTGTGTCCCACTGGGACACCTTACAGTAGTGGAACCAGGAAAAAAAAAAAGGCAAAGTAGAACATAAATTCTGAAATGCCCTAGAATGCGCTGAGTTCAGAGTCAGTGTTGGAAAGGCACATAAATCATATCCTCCTAAAGGGGGAAAACACCCTTCCCATTAAAACACTCTCTCTCTCTCTCTCTCTCTCTCTCTCTCTCTCTCTCTCTCTCTCATAAATAAAATGCACATTGCATGCATTCAGATGTGTGGTTCTTAAATGATTTTATTTTTCTGGATTACGTTACTTAATGTATATCCCATTGATTTCCAAGGGTTAGTAGGAAATGGTAGGTAATGAGTCAGAGGCTTCATTTCAAGCTGGTCAAAAGGCTCACGTGCTTTTCAGTCGGTTGTCTGTCATTTTCCTTGCTTGAACTTAACCATTGTTCTACTCTGTTACAAAGTGTACTGTTTGTCATTATGTTTCAGGTTGGCATTGCACGATGGGATAGGATCTGGAGGCTATGCCTTCTATCTGCTCTGCCTGCCACCAGGCTGTATGGACAGGTAAATGCTTGTGCCTTTCATCCAGCCATGAAATGCCACCAAAAGGAAACATGGAGTGGTTTCCACTATACTATGCTCTTAAACAAAAACAAAAATATTTCTACACCTCGCCCCTGAAGTAGCTTATATCTCAAAAACTGACAAGGATCTGCTGTAAGGGGCTGGGGACTTGGCTCAGCAGTTCAGAGCACTTGTGGCTCATGACAGGACCTGGGTTCAGTTTCTAATACCTATACAGCACCTGTAACTCAGTTCCAGGGCAACCAGTATCCTCTTCTGATCTCCACTGGTACCAGGCATGTGTGTTGCACACACATATACATACAGAAACCCACATATACATGGAGTAAAAGTAAATTTATATTTGTTTTGAGATTTTAAAAATGTTTTTATTTTATACATATGAATGTTTGCCTGAACGCATATCTGGGCACCACATGTATGTAATTCCCAAGGACGTCAAAAGGGGTCAGCAGATCCTCTGGGATTGGACTCACAGATGGTAGTGAGCTGCCAGGTAGGCTGCTGAGAATTGAGCTTGGGTCTTCTGGAAAAGCAGCCAGTGCTCTTAACTGCTTAGTCATCTCTCTAGTCTCTGAAGAGACTAAACAGAACTTTCTTTATGAAACTTACCATGGTATAATATGAACAATTCTAGGGTGGCATACAGAACAAAAAGTACAAAATCTCCTGGTTTGAAATTCTTTCTCATCATTTGAGTAGTAAGCTCATAAAGAAAGCACAGAAAGGGGACAGGGGAAAATGGCAGACAAGAAAGGGGTGAGTGCCAGGAGTAGGTACCTTATGAATTGCCACCCCTCCCCTGCCCCATCCCCTCCTCTTTGAACCTCGCCCCGACCCCTTGCTGACTGAGGCTGACTACCCTGCCTCAGGTGGCCATCTTTTAAGATGTCCAACTGTGTTACAGGTCAGCACATCCTAGAAGGGAAAGGGGAAGAGTTACCTACACACCTCTGTAATCCAATTGTCCCAGATGAGCTCCTGAGGGATTGGCTCTCTTGCACAATATTCTTAGAACTCTGAACAGTGTGCTACCGGATGAGCTTTGGGACATTTTATTCACTCTTAGGTTGCTATCAATGGCCTGAGTACCTATCCAGCTGTTTCCAAAGTGCTGAAGTATCTTACTGTACACACTTTGTTGGTGGCTATGAACTATACTTATAGCTTGTGAATTATGAAGCAATCAAATTGTCCAAGTCACTTGTGATTGACACACCTTAGCAACCTGTGATGGTTAATTTTCATTGTCAGCTTTATGGAATTTAGAAGCCTCATGGAGACATACCTCCAGGCGTGTCGCGAGGGTATCTCCAGGAAGGCTTAACTGAGGAGAGAAGATCCATCTCAAATCTGTCTGGTACTATCCCATGGGAGATTTCTGGTTGGATTTATTTCAAGTTAATTTGTTTGTATTTTGAATTTGTTATGATCCTGGAGTGTCAAGATAGTGTGACTGTACTTCCTGTCTCTCTATAGTACCCAGCATTGGAGACATAATGGCATCTGTGAGCTTTATGGACATGCTCTGCTGTCCCTTTTACCTGACTCTTATAGATGAAAGATCTGGGTGTATGTAAGAAGTGGCTGTATGAAGGCTGAAATCAAACTTAATAGTAAATGTCAAGTTAAAGTGATAGAAGAAGAGAAACATTGATCCCCTGAAGAACTGGCCTCGATCCTAGGGTGTGTAAAAAGGGAAGGCAATAACCGTGCTCACCTTTTAGGTCTATCCTTAGATCCTCTTCCTCTGCTGTGACTCCTCTATATGGTTGTAAGCACTTGACAGAAACAGGAGTGCATGAAAGACCCAATTCCTGAGCCTTTATACAAAACACCTATAAACACCAACTCATGAACTATATAGCTGGTTCATGGAGCAGTGGATAGACATAGCTAGTTCACTGAGTGATAGATGGTAGAGAGACAAATAGTGGAGGCTGTATTATGCTTTTTGGGCATTCCACTCAAAAATGAGACCTAGACTGAACAAAGCTGACAACCCAGAAGTCAAATAGTCACAAGGCCACTGTTGTAAAACATTGTTGTGTCCCTGACAGATAACAGGTTAAGTTATAGCTGTGGTTGTGTGTGGTGCAAAAGCTAGACGTTAACATACCTTCCTCAAGGACACAGTGACTTCCATTTTAAAGATGATTATAAAGAGAACCTTAAATGTTTAAGAGGAGAAAGCCACAAGCACCTCATTCAGCTTGTGGAGTTCCTTGGAGAGATCTCTAGAGAGACTACTTATTATTTGTGTATAACCAGTAGACAATCAGCCCAAAGATGGCAGCCATTATAACTAGAAAATGTGTGAAGTTTGCACCTGACTTTGGCACCACCTGGGTTCTGAGAGGCACACATATCATTTTGAACTAATTGACCAGGCTTGTTATGGAAGACAGAATTCTCTGGGCTACCTTTCTGTAGGCCAAATCACTAATGGATCCTGCTGTTTGTGGATTAATGCCTTGGGCCAAGGGGAAAGAATAATACAGAAACGTGATTATAAAGCCACCTGGTTTATAAGACCCTTTTGGTTTATGGGGTTTGTTCAGCTGGTTGGTTCTGAGACACTGGGGGTGTGGGTGAGATCAATACTGCAGGTTTGCCTCATCCTCCTGCTTGGAATCCTACGGAGAATAGCTATAATTAAATGTTGTGTGAAACAAATCAAACAGGATTTGAGTCCTTGGGGGTCAGATTAGTCATAATGATTGGCAAAGTTGTTAGAAAATTTGCCAAAAACCAGGGATGTGTTAGAAATAAAGGGTATATATTTTGGGAAATAATTCTCCATAATTCTCTTGTACTTCTATATGTCTGAAAAGAAAGGCAGTTGCAAGGAAGGCCTTTCATTCTACATTATCTTTTCAAGGATGTTTATATAACAAGTAGCAAATCCTTTGCAGTTCTTGACAATTGACTATCGCTTGAAAGTGGTATGCAATAAGTTAAAAACATGCAGAAGTTTTTCAATAAAATAATTAAAAAACCAAGAAAAGAATCAAATGGAATAATAGAAAACAAAAGTACAGATGTCACAAATAGAAAAGAAATAGCAATATGACACAGTTAAACTTAAGTCGGTCAGTAATGACACTAGGTGTAAAGGACCCAAACACTTCAATTAAAAGTCAACGATGGTTAAAAAAGAAAGAGAGAAAAGAAACGAACTATATACTGCTTATAATGAACATTATTTATATATCAAATTTAAAAAATGATTTAAAATAGGACAAAAAGAAGATATGTCATATGAATAAAAACAAAAGTGGAGTAGCTATATTATTTAATTAAATAAATTTTAGAAAAATGAATATTTTACTAGAATTCACATTACAAAGTGTTCAGTTAATCAAGAAAACATAACCTTGAAACATTTATGTATCTTTAAACAGAGTTTTAAAATACATGATAGGATAGCAAGAGAATAATTTTACAGAGGTGGTAATCTTTCTTCCAATAACTGATAGAAAACTTAGATAGAAAATCAGTAAATGTAGGACAGACTTTATTAACGCTATTAACTAACTTGACTTAATTGCCGCCTATAAAACATTTCACCCACAGACAGTAGACTGTGTCACTGAATCAGCTGCTCAGAGTTCTTTTGCTTTGCCTTGATGAAGCTGTGGGGAAGAAGGAAATTATTTTAATGCTGATCTCTAGCATCCCAACCCCCATACCCTTGTTTGAAAGCAGAAAGAAGTAGAAGCAGTAGCAAGTGGCTTGCTCTAGTGCTACAGCCACCACTATGGAGGTCTCAGGTGTTGGGAACTTTGACCTTTGTCAGTAGCCAGTGTTATAGGTCTCTGGTTTGAGGTCTGAGACCACTAACCCACAGGATGTGACACCTCTGGGACTCTTCTGACGGCCAAGGCCTGCAGACTTTCTTTTCTGATCCCCACAGGCTATTATCATCTTTCTATTCTTCCATCATCTATTGTCTTCTGCTTCCCTTCTTCTTGTCTCACCACTCTCAAACTGTTCAACAACTGGCTGCCTGACCCCTTATATAGATCAATGGATGTTTCTGTATTGACTTGAGGGCCAGCTTTTGTTAAGACTGTTCTCTAGAGTTTGAGTATGAGCTAGGATCCTTGACACTGCTCAGGAGTTGGAGTATCCAGCAAAACCATTTAGGAATTAGGTAAGTGTGGTGTTTTGAATATGCTTGGCCCAGGGAGAGGCACTGTTAGGAGGTGTGGCCTTGTTGGAGTAGGTATGGCCTTGTTAGAAGTGTGTCCTGGTGTTTTTTCTTAGCAATGGAAATCCTAACTATGACAGAAGTTGGTACTAGATATTGCTGTGATGGCCCTGATCATGTTTTTGTTTGGAAGAATGTGAATTTTGGGACTTTGGATTTGGAAAACAGTGGCATGCTTTAAGTGGGGCTTAATGGGCCATCCTAGTAGGGAATATGGAAGATTTTATTGCTGAGGGTGATTTGAACTGTGGAAACCAGGCTCTAGAGGTTTCAGAGGGGAAGAATTTTAGTATGTGACCACAAAACTGTTCTAGTTATATTTTGGTGAAGAATGTAGTTGCTTTTGCCTTTGTCCAAGAGTTTGCCTGAAGCTATGGTAAAAAGAACCAAATTAATTTCATTGACAAAGAAGGTCTCAGAAAAGCCCAGCATAGATGTTGTTCTCTGGCTTACTCTTATGAAGAGTATTTTGATTAAGAATAGCAAGCTTAGAAAGGAAAAATACAAAATGTATCATGTAACTTTAATCTTTTCAAAGTTTACTTTTAATGATGGTTCTTAAATGCTTTAACCTCACTTTCAGCCCACTATCCACCAGAGGTAGTGGAAAAGAAAGGATATGAAGGAAATGGACCTGTTTAGAAATGGTTCTCTGGAGCAACTCCTGTTTATGTTGTCTGGAAATTAGCAATTTAGTTCACAGGTCAGCAGCAGCAGCTCAGTCCACTTGCAAACACTTCATGTATATATCACAGGTCCAGTTTAGTAGAGTCAGGTTATCAGCAGCAGTGGCATGATCTAGAAGAAACAGCCAGACCTCAGCCTCAGCACAAGTCAGCAGGAGGGATCAGGGACAACAGGAGAAGTTTGCTGTGCCTCTCTCAACAAAGTGAAGATTAGCAAAGATGCAAGACCAGCAAGCATTGCACAGCCAGTTCTATAAACAAGCCCAGTTCAGCCTCCGTCACTTTCCAACATTAAATGTCCTCCACAGGTCTTGTCTTGGCACATGTCTTGCCTCAGCATGTGAGTCTGTCTCAGCTGACATCACTCTGCCAATCAGCCTGAGTTTGAGGAATTGGGAAGAAGCCTCAGCACATCACTAGGAGTTTTTTGGTGCATTTCTTTCTATGGAGTTCAACTACAAAATGTAGGGCAGACCAATATATGTGTGTCATTAGTGAAGAAGCCTCATCACGTGTCCTTTCACGTGCTTGCTTTAGCAGAACATCCTTTCTTCTGTGTCTGCTTCAGCAAAATGTTTCTTCGAGTCTGCCTTTCACCTGTGTCCACTTCAGGAAAATGTTCCTTCACATGTTTGCCCCAGCAAAACACCATCCAACCCAACTGACTTTCCAAAGAACCCTTCAGTTTCCACTTCAGTATCATTCAAGTAACAAAGGGGTACCAGGAAATGGATTGGAGCTAAACTCCGTATTCAAGGATACTAAATGGAGCTAAGTGAGTGACGACCTTGGAGCAAGATCCCACTTAGTTAAGCTTACTGTTTACGTGTTTGCAGCTGAAAAAGGAAGAGTTACAGCATGTTAGGCATTATTACCTGGTTATTGATTTCATTTGGACTTTTAATCTGAAATGAACTACAATCCAGAAATGGAGGGCAAACCTGTGATCCAGATCTTGAGGCATAGTAGCCATGAAAAGATTAGGCCCAGCCATGGTGATACATGCCTTTAATCCCAGGAGACAGAAGCAAGCATATCACTGAGTTCAAGCCCAGCCTAAGACAATGCAAGTTCCAGGCAGAGAAAAGTTTACGTCTAGACATGATGGTACTCCTCTTTAGTCCCAGAGCTCAGGAGACAGAGCCTTGCAGATCTCTGAGTTCAAGGTCAATCTACAGAGCAAGTTCCAGGACAGCCAACCTTAGCCAGTAAAGGAGTAGGAAAACAAAAAGATGGTGATAATGTAATAAACTAAAGGGGCCATGTTCCAGCCTCAGCAAGCAGCAGAACTCGGCAACTTTGGCCATGTGGCTCTGGCTTTAGAGTCAAAAATAGAAGGGACTACTGGGACAATTGATGCTGGTTAGCTGGAGCTAAGAAATTATCAGAGATTAAGAAGAGACCAGCATCCCTGAGGTGACGTCATCTGGGAAGTGTTTTCTGAGAGCACAAAGAAGCTGTGTTCCAGAGATAGCCAAGGTTGTACCTCGTGCTGCAGCTGGACTTGGTAATGTGTAAGAGTCTCCGAGGTGGTACTGGTTTTGAGGGCATGAAGGGGTCATGAAAAGCAGCTGAGGTCTGATACTGTGAGAGGGCAGGAAAGGCCATTGGTGAAGGTGCAGCCTCAGTTGCAGTTGATGACTCAGGACTGAGGGAGTCATGCAAAGGAGTAGAGGCTTGGCACCATAAAGAGAGCCTGTGAGAAGCTATTGGTGAAGCCTAGCTGCAGCAGAAGACCCCAGTGTATTGGAGATGCCAGTGCCATGGGATGACCACCAAGAACAGCAGCTGCAATGGAGTGGAGTCAACCAGAGCCTAGATTGCTACAGAGGGCAGAGCTGGAAAAGTGACGCCAGCCCTTTGGAGGATCCTGGAAGAGCACGTGTGGGTTCCAGATACTGGAACAAGAAGGTATAAAGCTTGCAATCCCACCAACAATGGAGGAGTGTTGGTGGGATTGCAAGTTGGTACAACCACTCTGGAAATCAGTATGGCGGACCCTCAGAAAAATGGACATAATACTACCTGAGGACCCAGCTATACCTCTCCTGGGTATATACCCAGAAGATGCCCCAACATGTAACAAAGATACATGCTCCACTATGTTCATAGCAGCCATATTTATAATAGCCAGAAGCTGGAAAC
>JAPYYD010005714.1:0-11844 GCA_028551405.1 Uromys caudimaculatus | reverse complement strand
TGTTCTCCTAACTAGAAAAGCATCTGTTTTTCTGATAGTATTCTTTACAGTTAAAAGAAGTGCCATTAACAGAGAAGCTTTGTAAATCACATTGAAAACTGCATTCTTCTCTCATATAAACAGTTCTATGGTGCCCAAATGCACTCATTTTACTTAACACATGGCAAGTGAAAGAAATGTACTTTATAATTGATGTGGACAAAAGCCCAGAACAATGGGCATGCGTTTCTCTTATAAAATACAACACAGCAGAACGAAGTGTACTTCATCATTAATGCTTCCAGGAGTAGATTTCAATATTCGTTGCCTTGTTTTCCTATATATTCTCCTAAAGTACAAAAGCATCTGTTTTTCTGATAGTGTTCTTTATAGTTGAGAGAAGTGACATTAAAACAGATTCTTTGTAAATCACATTGTAAACTGCATTCTTCCCTCTTTCAAACTGTTCTATTGATTTTAATTGCACTCATTTTACTTAACGCCTGGCACGTGAAAGATATGTACTTTATAATTGATGCGGCCAAAAGCTCAGAACAAAGTGCATGCATGTCTCTTATAAAATACAACTCAGCAGATCGAGGTGTAGTTCATCATTAACGCTTCCAGGAGTACAGTACAAAGTGTGCTGCCTTGTTTCCTTAAATGTTCTCCTAACTACAAAAGCCTCTGATTTTCTGATAGTGTCCTTTACAGTTGAAAGATGTGACATTAACACTGAGGCTCTCTAAATCACATTGAAAACTGCATTCTTCTCTCTTACAAACTGTTCTATTGTATCGAAATGCACTCATTTTACTTAGCATCTGGCAGGTGAAAGAAATGTACTTTATAACTAATGTGGCCAAAAGCACATAAAAATGGGCATGCGTTTCTGTTATAAAATACAACACTGTAGAACGAAGTGTACTTCATCATCAACGCTTCCAGGAGTACAGTTCAATGTGCGTTGCCTTGTTTCCTTATTTTCTCCTAACAAGAAAAGCATCTGTTTTTCTGATAGTGTTTTTACAGTTGAAAGAAGTGACATTAACACTGAAGCTTTGTAAATCACATTGAAAACTTCATTCTTCTCTCTTACAAACCGTTCTATTCTGTCGAAATGCACTCATTTTACTGAATGCTTGACAGGCGAAAGAAATGTACTTTATAATTGATGCGGCTGAAAACACAGAAAAATGGGCCTGTGTTTCTCTTATAAAATACAACAGAGCAGAACGAAGTGTTCTTCATCATTAACGCTTAAAGGAGTACAGTTCAATGTACGTTGCCATGTTTTCCTATATGTTCTCATAACAAGAAAAGCATCTGATTTTCTGATAGTATTGTTTACAGTTGAAAGAAGTGACATTTACACTGACACTTTGTAAATCACATTGAAAACTGCATTCTTCTCACTTAGAAACTGTTCTATTGTGTCGAAATGCACTCATTTTAATGAATGCCTGGAAGGAGAAAGAATTGTACTTTCTAATTGAAGAGGCCAAAAGTGCAGAACAAAGGGCATGGGTTTCTCTTATAAAATACAACACAGCCGGACGAAGTGTACTTCATCATTAAGGCTTCCAGGAGTACAGTTCAAAGTGCCTTGCCTTGTTTCCCTATATGTTCGCATAAATAGAAAAACAGCAGTTAATCTGGTAATATTCTTTACAGTTTAAAGAAGTGACATTAACTCTGACACTTTGTAAATCACATTGAAAACTGCATTCTTCTCTCTTACGAACTGTTCTATTGTGTAGAAATGCACTCATTTTATTGAACGCCTGGCAGGTGAAAGAAATGTACTTTATAATTGATGCGGCCAAATGCACAGGACAATGGGCCTGCGTTTCTCTTATAAAATACAAACAGCAGAACAAAGAGTACTTCATCATTAACTCTGACACTCTGTAAATCACATTGAAAACTGCATTCTTCTCTCTTAAAAACTGTTCTATTGTTTCAAAAAGCACACATTTTACTGAACACCTTGCAGGTGAAATAAATGTACTTTATAATTGATGCGCACATAACCACAGAAAAATGGGCATGTGTTGCTCTTATAAAATACAACACAGAAGAACGAAGTGCACTTCATCTTTAACGCTTCCAGGAGTACATTTCAATGTGCATTGCCTTGTTTTCTTATAAGTTCTCCTAAGTAGAAAAGCATCTTTTTTTCTGATAGTGATCATTACACTTGTAAGGAGTGACATTAACACTGACGCTTTGTAAATCACATTGAAAACTGCATTCTTCTCCCTTACAAACTGTTCTATTGTGTTGAAATGAACAAATTTTATTGAACACCTGGCAGGTGAAAGAAATGTACTTTATAATTGATGCGGCCAAATGCACAGAACAATGGGCCTGCATTTCTCTTATAAAATACAAGCAGCAGAACAAAGTGTACTTCATCATTAACGATTCCAGGGGTACAGTTCAATGTGCATTGCCTTGTTTGCCTATATGTTCTCCTACCTAGAAAAGCATCTGTTTCTCTGATAGTGTCCTTTACAGTTGAAAGCAGTGACATTAACACTGATCTTTTGTAAATCACGTTGAAAATGGCATTCTTCTCTCTTGCACACTCTTCTATTGTGTCCAAATGCACTCATTTTACTGAACACCTGGCAACTGAAAAAAATGTACTTTATAATTGATGCGGCCAAAAGCACAGAACAATGGGCATGCATTTCTCTTATAAAATACAACACAGCAGGACGAAGTGTACTTCATCATTAACGCTTCCAGGAGTACAGTTCAATGTGCATTGCCTTGTTTCCCTATATGTTCTTCTATCTAGGAATGCATCTGTTTTTCTGATAGTATTCTTTACTGTTGAAAGAAGTGACATTAACTCAGAAGCTTTGTAAATCACATTGAAAACTGCATTCTTCTCTCTTACAAACTGCTCTATTGTTTCGAAATGCACTCATTTTGCTGAACTCCTGGCAGGTGAAAGAAATTTACTTCATAAATGATGTGGCCAAAAAGACAGAACAATGGGCATGTGTTTCTCTTATAAAACACAACACAGCAGAAGGAAGTGTACTTCATCATTAACGCTTCCAGAGGTAAAGTTCAATGTGCATTGCCTTGTTTTCTTATAAGTTCTTCTAACTAGAAAAGCATCTGTTTTTCTGATAGTGTTCTTTACAGGTGAAAGAAGTGACATTAAACCATATGCTTTGTAAATCACATCGAAAACTGCATTCTTCTCTCTTAAAAACTGTTCTATTGTGTTGAAATGCACACATTTTACTGAACGCCTTGCAGGTGAAATAAATGTAGTTTATAATTGATGCGCCCATAACGACAGAACAATGGGCATGCGTTTCTCTTATAAAATACAACACAGCAAAACGAAGTGTACTTCATCATTAACACTTCCAGAGGTAAATTTCAATGTGTGTTGATTTGTTTTCTTATAAGTTCTTTTAACTAGAAAAGCATCTGTTTTTCCGATAGTTTTCTTTACATTTGAAAGAAGTGACATTAACACAAATGCTTTGTGAATCACATTGAAAACTGCATTCTTCTCTCTTACAAACTGTTCTATTGTGTTGAAATGCACACATTTTACTGAACGCCTTGCAGGTGAAAGAAATGTACTTTATAATTGATGTGTCCATAAGCACAGTACAATGGCATGCGATTCTCTTATAAAATACAGCACAGAAGAACGAAGTGTACTTCATCATTAACGCTTCCAGGTGTACAGTTCAATGTGCATTGCCTTGTTTTCTTATAAGTTCTCCTAAGTAGAAAAGCATCTTTTTTACTGATAGTGATCTTTACACTTGTAAGAAGTGACATTAACACTGACGCTTTGTAAATCACATCGAAAACTGCTTTCTTCTCTCTTACAACCTGTTCTATTGTGTTGAAATGCACTCATTTTACTGAACGCCTGACAGAAGAAAGAAATGTACTTTATATTGATGTGACCAAAAGCACAGAACAATGGGCATGCATTTCTCTTATAAAATACAACACAGCAGAACGAAATGTACTTCATCATTAACGCTTCAAGGAGTACAGTTCAATGTGCATTGCCTTGTTTCCCTATAGGTTCTCCTAAATAGGAAAGCATCAGTTTCTCTAATAGTGTCCTTTACAGTTGAAGGAAGTGACATTAACACTGACGTTTTGTATATCACATTGAAAATTGCATTCTTCTCTCTTACACACCGTTCTATTGTGTCGAAATGCACTAATTTTACTGAACACCTGGAAGGTGAAATAAATGTACTTTATAAATGATGCGGCCAAACGCACAGAACAATGGGCATGCGTTTCTCTTATAAAATACAACACAGAAGAACGAAGTGTACTTCATAATTAATGCTTCCAGGAGTACAGGTCATTGTGCATTTCCTTGTTTTCTTATAAGTTCTCCTAACTAGAATAGCATCTGTATTTCTGATAGTATTCTTTACTGTTGAAAGAAGTGACATAAATGATGACGCTTTGTAACTCACATTGAAAACTGCATTCTTCACTCTTACAAATTGTTCTATTGTGTGGAAATGCACTCATTTTACTGACCGCCTAGCAGGTGAAAGAAATGTACTTTATAATTGATGCGACCAAAAGCACAAAACAGTGGGCATGTGTTTCTCTTATAAAATACAAACAGCAGAACGAAGTGTACTTCATCATTAACGCTTCCAGGAGTAGAGTTCAATGGGCATTGCCATGTTTCCTATATGTTCTCCTAACGAGAAAAGCATCCGTTTTTCAGATAGTATTCTTTACAGTTGAAAGAAGTGACATTAAGACAGACGCTTTGTAAATCACATTGAAAACTGCGTTCTTCTCTCTTACAAACTGTTCTATTGTGTTGAAATGAACTCATTTTACTGAACTCCTGGCAGGTGGAAGAAATATACTTTATAATTGATGTGGCCAAAAGCACAGAACAATGGGAATGCATTTCTCTTGTAAAATACAACACAGCAGATCAAAGTGTACATCATTGTTAACACTTCCAGGAGTACAGTTCAGTGTACGTTCCCTTGTTTTCTTATAAGTTCTCCAACTAGAAAAGAATCTGATTTTCTGATAGTATCCTTTACATTTGAAAGAAGTGACATTAACACAGACGATTTGTAAATCACGTTGAAAACTGCATTATTCTCTCTTACAAAATGTTCTATTGTGTCAAAATGCACTCATTTTACTGAACGCCTGGCAGGGAAAGAAATGTACTTTATAATTGATGTGACCAAAAGCGCAGAACAATGGGCATGCGTTTCACTTATAAAATACAACACAGCAGAACGAAGTGTACATCATTGTTAACACTTCCAGGAGTACAGTTCAGTGTACGTTGCCTTGTTTTCTTATAAGTTCTCCAACTAGAAAAGAATCTGATTTTCTGATAGTATCCTTTACATTTGAAAGAAGTGACATTAACACAGACGCCTTGTAAATCACATTGAAAATTGCATTCTTCTCTCCTACAAACATTTCTATTCTGTGGAAATACACTCATTTTTCTTAACGCAGTGCAGGTGAAAGAAATGTACTATATAATTGATGCGGCCAAAAGCTCAGAACAATGGGCATGATTTTCTCTTAGAAAAAACAATACAGCAGAACGAAGTGTACTTCATCTTAACGCTTCCAGGAATACAGTTCAATGTGCGTTGCCATGTTTCCCTTTATGTTCTCCTAACTAGAAAAACATCTGTTTTCTGATAGTGTTCTTTTCAGTTGAAAGAAGTGATATTAACACAGATGCCTTGTAAATCAAATTGAAAACTGCATTCTTCTCTCTTACAAACTGTTCTATTGTGTTGAAATGTACTCTTATTATTTAACACTTGACATGTGAAAGAAATGTACTTTATAATTGATGCGGCCAAAAGCACAAAAAAATGGGCATGCATTTATCTTATAAAATACAACACAGCAGAATGAAGTATACTTCATCTTTAACGCTTCCTGTATTACAGTTCAATGTGCATTGCCTTGTTTTCTTATAAGTTCTCCTCACTAGAAAAGCATCTGTTTTTCTGATAGTATTCTTTACAGTTGAAAGAAGTGACATTAACACAGACGATTTGTCAATCACATTGAAAACTGCCTTCTTCACTGTTACTAACTGTTCTATTGTGTCGAAATGCACTCATTTTACTGAACGCCTGGCAGGTGAAAGGAATCTACTTTATAAATGATGCGGCCAAAAGCACAGAACAATGGGCATGCGTTTCTCTTATAAAATACAACACAGCAGAACGAAGTGTACTTCATCATTAATGCTTCCAGGAGTAGATTTCAATATGCGTTGCCTTGTTTTCCTATATATTCTCCTAAAGTACAAAAGCATCTGTTTTTCTGATAGTGTTCTTTACAGTTGAGAGAAGTGACATTAAAACAGATTCTTTGTAAATCACATTGTAAACTGCATTCTTCTCTCTTTCAAACTGTTCTATTGATTCGAAATGCACTCATTTTACTTAACGCCTGGCAGGTGAAAGAAATGTTCTTTATAACTGATGCGACCAAAAGCACAGAACAATGGGCATGCCTTTCTCTTATAAAATACAAACAGCAGAACGAAGTGTACGTCATCATTAACGCGTCCAGGAGAAGAGTTCAATGTGTGTTGTCATGTTTTCCTCTATGTTCTCATAACTAGAAAAGCATCTGTTTCTCTGATAGTGTCCTTTACAGTTGAAAGAAGTGACATTAACTCTGACGTTTTGTAAATCACATTAAAAACTGCATTCTACTGTCTTCTAACTGTTCTTATGTGACGAAATGCACTCATTTTACTTATAGCCTGGCAGGTAAAAGAAATGTACTTTTTAGTTGGTTCGACCAAAAGCACACAACAATACGCATGCCTTTCACTTATAAAATACAAACAGCAGAACGAAATGAACTTCATCATTAGCGCTTCAAGGAGTATAGTTCAATATGCCTTTCCTTGTTTCCCTATATGTTCTCCTAAGTAGAAAAGCATCTGTTTTTCTGATAGTATTCTTTACAGTTGAAAGAAGTGATATTAACATAGACGCTTTGTAAATCACTTTGAAAACTGCAATCTTTTCTCTTACAATCTGTTCTATTTTGTCGAAATGCACTCATTTTACTGAACATCTGGCTGTTGAAAGGAATGTCCTTTATAATTGATGTGCCCAAAAGCACAGAACAATGGGCATGTGTTTCTCTTAGAAAACAGAACAAAGCAAACCGAAGTGTACTTCATCATTAACACTTCCAGAAGTACAGTTCAATATGCATTGCCATGTTTTCATATAAGTTCTCCTAACTAAAAAAGCATCGGTTTTTCTGATAGTATTCTTTACAGATGAAAGAAGTGACATTAACACTGACGTTTTGTAAATCACATTGAAATATGCATTCTTCTCTCTTACAAACTGTTCTATTGTGTCGAAATGCACTCATTTTACAAACATCTGGCTGGTGAAAGAAATGTACTTTATAATTGATGCGGCCAAAAGGTCAGAACAATGGGTATGAATTGCATTTGTAAAATACAAAATGGCAGAACGAAGTGTACTTCATCATTAATGCTTCCAGGAGGACAGTTCTGTGCATTGCCTTGTTTCCCTATAAGTTCTCCTAACTAGAAAAGCATCTGTTTTTCTGATAGTGTTCTTTATAGCTGAAAGAAGCCACATTAACTCTGAGACTTTGTAAATCACAATCAAAACGGCATTCTTCTCTCTTACACTCTGTTCTATTGTGTCTAAATTCACTCATTTTATTGATCGCCTGGCAGGGGAAAGAAATGTACTTTATAATTGATGCGGTCAAAGCACAGAACAATACCCATGCGTTTCACTTATAAAATACAAACAGCAGAACGAAGTGTACTTCATCATTAGCGCTTCCAGGAGTACAGTTCGATATGTGTTGCCTTGTTTCCGTATATGATCTCCTAAATAGAAAAGCAGCAGATTTTCTGGTAATATTCTTTACAGTTTAAAGATTTGATATTAACTCTGACACTTTGTAAATCACATTGAAAACTGCATTCTTCTCTCTTAAAAACTGTTCTATTGTTTCAAAAAGCACACATTTTACTGAACACCTTGCAGGTGAAATAAATGTACTTTATAATTGATGCGCACATAACCACAGAAAAATGGGCATGTGTTGCTCTTATAAAATACAACACAGAAGAACGAAGTGTACTTCATCTTTAACGCTTCCAGGAGTACATTTCAATGTGCATTGCCTTGTTTTCTTATAAGTTCTCCTAAGTAGAAAAGCATCTTTTTTTTCTGATAGTGATCTTTACACTTGTAAGAAGTGACATTAACACTGACGCTTTGTAAATCAAATTGAAAACTGCATTCTTCTCCCTTACAAACTGTTCTATTGTGTCGAAATGAAATAATTTTATTGAACACTTGGCAGGTGAAAGAAATGTACTTTATAATTGATGCGGCCAAATGCACAGAACAATGGGCCTGCATTTCTCTTAGAAAATACAAACAGCAGAACAAAGTGTACTTCATCATAACGATTCCAGGGGTATAGTTCAATGTGCGTTGATTGTTTGCCTATATGTTCTCCTACCTAGAAAAGCATCTGTTTCTCTGATTGTGTCCTTTACAGTTGAAAGAAGTGACATTAACACTGATCTTTTGTAAATCACATTGAAAACGGCATTCTTCTCTCTTGCGCACTGTTCTATTGTGTCGAAATGCACTCATTTTACTGAACACCTGGCAACTGAAAAAAATGTACTTTATAATTGATGCGGCCAAAAGCACAGAAAAATGGGCATGCGTTTCTCTTATAAAATACAACACAGCAGGACGAAGTGTACTTCATCATTAACGCTTCCAGGAGTACAGTTCAATGTGCATTGCCTTGTTTCCCTATATGTTCTTCTATCTAGGAAAGAATCTTTTTTTCTGATAGTATTCTTTACTGTTGAAAGAAGTGACATTAACTCAGAAGCTTTGTAAATCACATTGAAAACTGCATTCTTCTCTCTTACAAACTGTTCTATTGTGTCGAAATGCACTCAGTTGATTGAACGCCTGGCAGGTGAAAGAAATGTACTTTATAATTGATGTGTCCATAAGCACAGTACAATGGCATGCGTTTCTCTTATAAAATACAACACAGAAGAACGAAGGGTACTTCATCATTAACGCTTCAAGGAGTACAGTTCAATGTGCATTGCCTTGTTTCACTATAGGTTCTCCTAAATAGAAAAGCATCAGTTTCTCTAATAGTGTCCTTTACAGGTGAAGGAAGTGACATTAACACTGATGTTTTGTAAATCACATTGAAAATTGCATTCTTCTTTCTTACACACTGTTCTATTGTGTCGAAATGCACTAATTTTACTGAACACCTGGAATGTGAAAGAAATGTACTTTATAAATGATGCGGCCAAACGCACAGAACAATGGGCATGCGTTTCTCTTATAAAATACAACACAGAAGAATGAAGGGTACTTCATCATTATTGAATCGAGGAGTACAGATCATTGTGCATTTCCTTGTTTTCTTATAAGTTCTCCTAACTAGAATAGCATCTGTATTTCTGATAGTATTCTTTACAGTTGAAAGCAGTGACATTAACGATGACGCTTTGTAACTCACATTGAAAACTGCATTCTTCACTCTTACAAATTGTTCTATTGTGTGGAAATGCACTCATTTTACTGACCGCCTAGCAGGTGAAAGAAATATACTTTATAATTGATGCGACCAAAAGCACAGAACCGTGGCCATGTGTTTCTCTTATAAAATACAAACAGCAGAACGAAGTGTACTTCATCATTTCGCTTCCAGGAGTACAATTCAATGGACGTTGCCGTGTTTTCCTATATGTTCTCATAACTAGAAAAGCATCAGATTTTCGGATAGTGTTCTTTACAGTTGAAAGAAGTGACATTAAAACAGACGCTTTGTAAATCACATTGAAAACTGCATTCTTCTCTCTTACAATCTGTTCTATTGTGTCGAAATGCACTCATTTTATTGATCACCTGGCAGGTGAAAGAAATGTACTTTAAAATTGATGCGGCCAAAAGCACAAAACAATGTGAATGCGTTTCTTTTATAAAATACAAACAGCAGAACGAAGTGTACTTCATCATTAACGATTCCAGGAGTACAGTTCATTGTGCGTTGCCTTGTTTTCCTATATGGTCTCCTAACTAGAAAAGCATCTTTTTTTCTGATAGTATTGAAGTGACATTAAAACAGACGCTTTGTAAATCACATTGAAAACTGCATTATCCGTCTTACAACTGTTCTATTGTGTCTAAATGCACTCCTTTTACTTAACGGCTGGCAGGTTAAAGAAATGTACACTATATTTGATGCGGCCAAAAGCACAGAACAATGGGCATGCCTTTCTCTTATAAAATACAATACAGCAGAACGAAGTGTACTTCATCATTAACGCTTCCAGGAGTACAGTTCAAGGTGCATTGCCTTCTTTCCCTGTATCTTCTCCTTACTAGAAAAGCATCTGTTTTTCTGATAGTATTCTTTACATTTGAAAGAAGTGACATTAACACTGACCCTTTGTAAATCACATTGAAAACTGCTTTCTTCTCTCTTACAAATTGTTCTATGGTGTGGAAATGCACTCATTTTTCTGAACGTCTAGCAGGTGAAAGAAATGTACTTTATAATCGATGCGGCCAAAAGCACAGAACAATGGGCATGCGTTACTCTTATAAAATACAAACAGCAGAACGAAGTGTACTTCATCATTAATGCTTCCAGGAGTACAGGTCAATGTGTGTTGCCTTGTTTTCCTATATGTTCTCCTAACTTGAAAAGCATCTGTTTCTCTTATAGAGTCCTTTACAGTTGAAAGAATGACATTAACACTGACGTTTTGTAAATCACATGGAAAACTGCATTCTTCTCCCTTACAAACTGTTCTATTGTGTCGAAATGAACCCATTTTTCTGTACACCTGGCAGGTGAAAGAAATGTACTTTATAATTGATGCGGCCAAAAGCTCAGAACAATGGGCATGTCTTTCTCTTATAAAATACAATACAGGAGAACAAAGTGTACTTCATCATTTCGCTTCCATAAGTACAGTTCAATGGGCATTGCCATGTTTTCCTATATGTTCTCCTAACTAGAAAAGCATCTGATTTTCTGATAGTGTTCTTTACAGTTGAAAGAAGTGACATTAAAACAGACGCTTTGTAAATCACATTGAAAACTGCATTCTTCTCTCTTATAAACTCTTCTATTGTGTCTAAATGCACTCATTTTACTTAACGGTTTTCAGGTGAAAGAAATGTACTTTATAATTGATGCATCCAAAAGCACAGAACAATGGGCATGCGTTTATCTTATAAAATACAAACAGAAGAACGAAGAATACTTCATCATTAACGCTTCCAGGAGTACAGTTCAATGTGTGTTGCCTTGTTTCCCTATATGTCCTCCTACCTAGAAAAGCATCCCTTTTTCTGATAGTGTTCTTTACAGTTGAGGTAAGTGACATTAACACTGATGCTATGTAAATCACATTGAAAACTGCATCCTTCTCTCTTACAAACTGAGCTATTGTGTCGAAATGCACACATTTTACTGAACGCCTGGCAGGTGAAAGAAATGTACTTTATAATTGATGCAGTGAAAAGCACAGAACAATGGGCATGTTTTTCTCTTATAAAATACAACACAGCAGAACGAAGTGTACTTCATCATTAACGCTTCCAGGAGTACAGTTCAATGTGCTTTGCCTTGCTTCCCTATATGTTCTCCTAACTAGAAAAGCAACAGTTTTTCTGATAATATTCTTTACAGTTTAAAGAAGAGACGTTAATTCTGACACTTTGTAAATCACATTGAAAACTGCATTTTTCTCTCTTACAAACTGTTCTG